>JADRCH010000097.1:10060250-10100133 GCA_019843965.1 Rhynchomys soricoides | reverse complement strand
TGTGTGGTGTGTGTGTGATGGTGTATGTGTGTATGTGTGGTGTGTGTGTATGTGTGTGTGGTCTGTGTGTGTGTGGTGTGTGTGTGTATGTGTGGTGTGTGTGTAGTCTGTGTGTGTGTATGTGTGGTGTGTGTGGTGTGTGTGTATGTGTGTGTGTGTACGTGTGGTGTGTGTGTGTATGTGTGTGTGGTGTGTGTGTGGTCTATGTGTGTGTGGTGTGATGGATGGGTGTGGCGTGTACATGTGTGATGTGTAGGTGTATCTATGGGATTTGTTTCCACCCTCCTCAGAGGTTTACTTTCTTATCTGCAAACTCAGAGGACTTTGGATCTGTCAGTTAAAACAAACAGTATATATTTGGAGGGGTCTAAAACCCTCCCTGGTCCTCACAAGAACCACCCGAGGGAGGACCAGAAATTATCCTAGTCAGCAATGCACTCACACCCTTGTCCACTGTCCCTCACCCAGAAGATTTGAACACTTGATCACTCTGACTGGTTCTCAAAAGACCAAAGAGGAAAAAGAACATTCTTGAAATAACTATGCTTAGTGAGCACTCACCATGTGCCAGGAACAGGGCCGAGTGCTGCTTGGCATACCACCTGTGAAATCTCATGAGAGGAGGAGGACCCAGTGTCTCCCAGGTTGACAGAAGAGGAACCAAGACCTCAGAGATCCGGCCACTGGCTGGGGTCACAGCCAAAATAAGGCAGGGACAGGATTCAATCACTAGTTGGTCGGAAGCCAAAAGCCAAGCACTTAACCACAGGTAGTTTTTCTCCTTCAAATGCAATCTTGAGAAATGAGCAGAGAAAAGCCCTCAACCGAGAGATCAAGGTTAATGTCTAACCTGGAGCAGCCAACCTTGAGAGCTCAGGAAGTGGGCTGGTTTTCTCCTCTGTCAGTTTCACTGAGTTACCTAGAACATGGTGTTCGCCTTCTCCCACCCCACCTAGTACAACCACTCAATTGCATAATAGGCCTCTGACTGCGGCGAAAGGGTAGATCCAAATAAATGCATCCTTGTTCATTAAAAGTACATTAAAATGCTGAGCATGGTAGGTAGTACACGCATTTAATTCCAGTATGCAGGCAGAGGCAGGCAGATCTCTGAATTCAAAGTCAGCCTGGTCTACATTGTGAGACCCTGTCCAAAACAAACAAGAAGTTTAAAATTACTTCTGCAGCTGGGGTGGAAATCTATCCTGGAGAAGACTTGGGACGGGCAAGATGCTAACTCTGAAACCAGCCAAAACACTAGGGTCTT
Organism: Rhynchomys soricoides; assembly: GCA_019843965.1. NCBI lineage: Eukaryota > Metazoa > Chordata > Mammalia > Rodentia > Muridae > Rhynchomys > Rhynchomys soricoides. The sequence goes on along the minus strand of JADRCH010000097.1, from coordinate 10,098,866 downwards.
TCTGCCTAAGGAACAGACCCTCAAAGTCCAAAGTGCAGGAGGGTTGGTAAGAACAGACGGTGGGCAGGGCTGCAGCAAGGAACAGGCTAGGCAGTAGTTCCCGAGACACCAGTACAAGTATCTGCTACAGAGAAGCCCTCTGGGTATCCACCCGTACCCCTCCAGGAGATGCTCATCTGCCCCAAAGTAGTCTTTCCACCCTTCTTTCAGGGCAGGGCATGGAGATCCCTGCCCACTTTCAGCCCACAGCATGTCCTGGAATCCTTCATGTGCAACCTTCCAAGCAGAGAAAAGCCCCAGCCACGAGCCCTGAAATCCTTTGTACAACTCAGCCAAGAACAGAGGGAAAATGGCACCCATTATTCTCATTCTGAATGGCTGGGAAATGGCTTTTGCTTTTCAACATGAAATGTGCCTAAAAATAAGCTGTGAATTTCAACCAGAGGTTGAAAATAGCTCCACAGTGAACACAGCTCCACTTGGAGTGAGTTTAAGGACAGCCTTCATTGCAAGATCTGAAAGCTGAAACGTCACATTCAGAGACGAGGTCACAGGCAGGGGGGGCTCAAGGGTGAAGGACCTCCACAGGCTCCCAAGGTTGTCTTTGCCAGTCTCTGCTAGGGAGTGGGGGGAGCAGCAAGGGTCCGGGCAAGGTCTGTCTCTCTGGTTTGAGAAAGCACGAGGTCAGAAGTTCCACACATACTTGGCCCCATGAACCCTGACCCCCAAATGCCCAGGAGCGCACATCTTGTTTCAGTGCCTAGGTGATTGGGAGACAAAGACGAAGGGGCAAAGGGCATCAGAGCGGCAGCACAGTTGGGTCATGACTGGAAAAGTAAGCCACCCTGGCCATCCACAGGCCTGTCCATTAGGTATTGCCTCTGAGTCTGATAGTCTTTGGGAAGGAAGGGCAAGACACAGCCATTCCAAGAAAACCAAGCTGCTAAAGGTGAAGTCTGTTCTTATTGTTGCCAGCATCTCTAGGAGAGCCTGAAATTTGATAGGCCAAACAGCATTCCTACAAAATGGACTGAGAGCTGAGAGCTCCGGTCCACATCTTCCGGTGGAAATCCAAACCTGACCCAACTGAGAAGAATCCTTGCACAGGCTCCCAGAGCAGCCCACCTCAGTTCCCTGCACACTTCTCCCACAGCCTCACCCCACATCTTCCAACCGCTTTCTTTCTGGGCTCCTCCTGAACAAGGAGGTTTTGCAGTGATTCTCAATGGTGACACCTGACAATATCTGAAGACATTTCTGCTCATCACAACTAGGAAGCAGGATGCTACTGGCATCTATTAGGTAAAGGCCAGGAATGCTAAAGATGTCATGGTGCATGGAACTGCACTCAAAGAATATCTGCCCCAAATGAAAACTGCTGAGGTTGAGCAACCCAGAGTTACTGGAAGGACGGGATGTGGGCAGAAATGAAGTGTAGGAGCTTGTCAGATAGGACAAAGCAGTGTTCCTGGGCTTCCCCGAAGAGCCGAGCTCTCTGACCACACAGGGGACCTGAGTGCCAGGGAAGAAGGGAACTCACTAACCAGCTCCCTTCCTACCTCAGGAGAGAACCTAACCATCAGTTTTGCAAAAACTTGCTGCCTCCAGCACAAGAGAACGAAAAAAATTGTGGAGGTGGATGCTGATGGCTTCCTAAGACAATCTCCATATATACCCCCACAGTAAAATCAGGCAGAACAGTACCCAGGGCCATCTTCTTTTTCCCTTTCAGAGAAACCCCTCAGGCAGCATTAGGCGTATGTGGGGGAGGAGGAGGTCTAGAAGGCCTACCTGGTCTCTCGAGGCTCTAGAAGGGACTTATGACAAAGAACAAGAAGTTCCTATCTCAACCAAGAATAACTCTAAGATTACTGTGTAACTTTAGGTGCCTTTATTACACGCCTATGGGGTACTCTGAACCCCTGAAGAAATGGAAGCTTGGGAAGATGGGGTGCTTGTCCAGGACCACCCAGCAGGGTTCAGAGGCAGCTCCACAACACCAGAACTCATATCCTGTCCCCTGCTTGAGTCCCATGTAGGGCTACCCATTGGTAGGACTATAGCAATAGCTCTGATATGGGCTTCAAAGTCATTTGGGGACAACTGGCTGCCTTGGGTCCTGTTGAGCCCTTCACCTCCAATTCTCCATCTTGTTATGCTGGCTTGACCTCTACCCATGTGACGGGACTACACCCTGGCCTCTCAGGCCCTAAAGCTCTGGGAAACAAGGTGGGTATGTTCCCCATTCTGAGTGGGGCTGAGGGACAACAGGCAGTTTGTCTAATTTCCTAATAACTATAAGAAAAAAAAAATATAGGCAATCTCACTAGTCATCAAAACTACAATGAGATTCTACCCCAGTCCTGTCAGAACTGCCATTAAGAAACAAACAACAAACGTTGGCAAGGATGTAGACAAATGGCGACGTACACTCTGTTGGTGGAAATGTAAGCTAGTAGCCACTGTGGGACTCAGGATAGAGGCTTTTCAAACGACTAAAAGCAGATTGCCATGTGGCCCAGCTCTGCCCCTGCTCAGTATTTACTGGAGGAACGCCAAGTCAGCACATCCCAGAGCCACCTGCAGCCTTACTCACTACAGCTAAATTACAAAAAGAATGAAGTTTTGTTGTTTGCAGGCAAATGGATGCAACCAGAGATGACCGGATTAAATAAATCAAGGCAGTCTCAGGAAAACACCAAATGTTTTCTCTCATTTGTGGTTCTTATGTCTTATATAGATTCATAACCCTGTGTACATACATATGACATGAAAGTACAAGCAAAACCGTAGGGGACAAAGGGAATGACCAGGAGGAGAGGGCAGGGGGTGGGAGAAATATGCTTAATACTTGCATGAAATTCTTTTTTAATAATAATAGTAGTGGTGGTAATGTCAATTTTCTTCCACCTGATGGATACTAAGCATTCCCCAGGCAGATAGCAGATAGCCTCCTAGGGTAGGAAGAGCTGTCAAGCAGCCCCTGCCACCAGCAGCCACTGGCCACCAGTAGCCCCCCACCACCAGTAGCCACCTACCACCACCAGCCCCCCCCCCCCACCACCAGCAGCCTCCCCCCCACCCCCCGCCACCAGCAGTCCCCTGCATGAATCCTTAGCCTTGCTCAGAGGAGACAGCATGGTTACAGCTCTGAGTCTCACCTGAGAACTAGGGCAAGAACCACCCACTCGCACTGCAGACAATGAGCACATGCAAAGGTCTTGGCAGTGCTGGTCTCCCTGTAAGTGCCCAATAGTCAGGGAACTGCAGGATAGAGGGCAGGATCCACACAGGACCCCAGCCTCACCATTCAAAGTGCTTTCTAGGCAGAAAAGGGATCAGCAGCAAGGAGAACACTGGGATGACCCAGAGAGCCCCAGCTAGCCCATAGCTCAAACACCGAGCAGAAACAAAGCCTCCAGCCATGGTGGCTAGTCGAGGGAGAGATTCTTGGGAAAAAACTGTAGGCACAATGTGGCCTACTCCAGAGGTAGCTCTAGTGCAGACTAGGAGCATGTGGTAGAAGATGTTCAGCCACGGGAAGCCCGGGACAGACTAGGAGCTTCCTGGTTCTATTCTGAGTTCCAGCCTTGACTTGCTAGGGGTTTGGATGAGCCGCTTCCTGTTGCTCAGGCCAGCTTCCTCCTGCCCAGGAGGCCACAGTGCTTCTTTGGCCCAGGAGGAGGAGAGGATAAGACAGTCCATGGCCATAGAAGCTTTGGGATTTCAACCAAAGTTGAAATAAGTGCTTTATCAGTTATCATTTTTCACCCAATTATTTATTTTACAAAATTAGATTTTTTTTTTTTTTTACTCAGGAATACTGAATGTCCTTTTACCAACAAAGATACTAAAAATGGTCTGTGGTTAAAGAACTTCCTCTCCATGGTTTAAGGGGAAAAAAAAAAAAAAGAAGTGAGACTAACCAAACCAGGGTCTTTCCCATTCGTCCCGGCTGAGTCCTCTAGGAACCAGGCACGTGGGTCCCGTGACTGAAGGAAGGCCCGGCATGGGACACATCCTTTGTATGCCTTGGCATTGCTCCAGCAGCAGCACACACCATGACAGTACCCTCACCAACAGGGCCGGCATCCTGGATCCTAAAACTGCTCTGCAGCCTTTATGCCTCCTTTGTTCATTCTGGATTGGAGTCAAGGCTCAAAGTGTTATTTGCTAGACCATACCAGGGTTCCTTTCTCATGACAAAGAAGCCTCCAGGCTTCCTCATCTCCAAGCCTTGTGCTGATCTCTGTGACTATCTCTGAGTCACACGGCTCCAGCCCTAACTGCCAAGCCACTTACCAGAGTCCCAGAAGAGCTGGCTAGGGGTGGGGGCCTCCGTGTCTTCAGTTCTCCATAATCAACAATGTCAAAGTTACTCTTCCAGACCATCACCTACCAAGAGCAACAGGCAGAGAATGAGAGAGGTAATTGAGTCACCCCCAAAGTTCTCAGACGTAGTGGCTCCCACCTTATATGCCAACTCAACTCTGGATCTGCCCCACATCTCTGATGAGAAGTCTCTGAGGACAGGCCTGGTGCATGTGTCACCAAGATGGGGTATCACCACATAGCACGGTTAGATCTTAGCACCTGCTTGTCCCTCTACCTAAGTGTCATAGATGCTTCAACGTCAGAGTCATTATTAAATCCATTTGTTCCCTTTCCTTGTTTATCATGTCAATCTGGAAAGGAAGGCTTGAGGGTGGTGGCTTGCCCACGACACTGTGTGAAGTGGTGAACACAAACTCCAGACCACACTACTGGACTGACGGCCTGGCTCCAGCCCCTTACTGTGAGGCTTTAGGAAAGGGTTTCAGCATATGTCTTGTGCCATCTTCTGTGAAAAGATCCCAGCTCCCACCTCCCAGAGCTGCTAGGAGGCTCAAAGGACACAGTGTGACACAGTCGCTGGCACCAGGGAATGAAGAGTAACACACTCATTATTCTAAGCCCAATAAGTTTAACAATAAAAAGATACACTCTTAGCCAGGTATGGAAGCATATGCACTGGAGGTAAAGGCAGGTAAATCTGTATGTTCAAGGCCAAGCTGGTCTACACAGGCCACCCAGGACTAAAGAGTGAGATCCCACCTCAACATAGATAGACAGACAGATAGATAGATAGATAGATAGATTCCAACATAGCTACTATAACCTCTGTAACTCTAGAACCAGGGGATCTGACGCCCTCTTCTGGCATCCACAGGCACTGCATAAATATGATGAACAGACATACAGAGGCAAGGGACGCCTATTCTCATTTTAAAAAGAAAGTTAAAGATACAAAAATAAATGTCAAAAAATCCCAATAACTAAGCACACTCATTATCTTCCAAAGCAGGATAATGCCTAAAAGCACCTCACAAAAGCTCAGAGAGTCACCCTGCCAGGAGGCAAGAGCACTCCCTAGTAGTGGCTAGAAGCCATAGGAGGCTGGATGCTGCTAGGCTTATTTTCAGGATAGGTGGCTTGGCCATCAGAGGAGGAATCATGCAACACGATGAGTAGTCAATGGCTGTCACACACACACACACAAAAACCAGAACAAAGCAAAATGAAAAACCCACCACTCTATCACCCTAGAAGACTTGACATGCCCTAGATGCCACCCCATTGGGACACAGCAATGAACATGATTCCTCCGGAAGCTCCTCTCAGTTACCTACCACTGTTTATACCTCCCAGAGAGATGGGCATATGGGTACCTCATCTCCCATTTTATAAACAGAATGTTGGCATATACATACAAGGTCCTTACATAACTGTGGAGATCTAACATTACCAACAACAGAGTAGCCAGCATGAATGTAGACATAACACCAATGTTACCCCAGAAAAACATGAACAAACTGTAACAAGTTGAGGGAATTATCAGCTTCACTATCTGAGGATGGCCATAGCAGGCTTCTTATGCCGGGTGACTTGGTTTTACCATGGCTTTTAGCATGTACATCCACTACACAATTAACACAAGCATCTGCTTTCACACTCACTGGAGGCTTAACCCTTTCCATTTCCTTCTTCCTCTTTGGCTGAGAGCTAGGACCTAGTGATGGGGTGGGAAGATACAAGCTGGCTCTTATCTAGGCTGTGGACAAAGAACCTTTAGTTAACCTCTGCTTTACTGGAAAATCAGTAATTTTACTGCAGCTGGGACTTACGGAAGGCCAACGGGACTTGTCTAGGCTGAGCAGCCAGAGGATGAACACCCAGAGGATGATCATTCTCGGCAGCCTACCAGATCAAGCATGCTCATGGCCACCACTCTTTCCCCCACTGTGTCTGGACAAAAGGGACTGTGTAGACTCTGGGAGACTGCTGACAGGTGCATCCCTCAGTGCTCCACACCTTTCCTGGGCCAGGCTTTGAGCTAGACACCAAGGTCAGAGTACCTCCCTGCCCCTGCAGATAAGCCCATGGCATTTAGCAGTCTGGGCAAAGAGGCACAGGGCTGACAGGATGAAGCTTCAATTCGAGTGGTGATAAGGTGGGACAGGACATCCCCTCTGCAGCCAAGGATACAGAAAATGCCTTTAGATGGGCAGTGAGCTGGGAAACAAAAGGCAGGAAGGAATGGATCAGAGGCTCCTGGGATTGGAGGCCCAGTAGTCAGACAGGCTTAGGGCCCATCCTGTCTCTGCCATCTGCTGGGACTGTTTTCTCATCTATAAGAATAAAATAGGAAGATTCGCCCCACAGGACTCAGGAGAACTAAATGAGCTATGAAATTCTTGCCACACTGATGACATTACCAGATCTGCAGTAAGTATCCAGTAATTCTTCACTGTTTATGCAATCAGGGGGAAAAAAACTCTGAAAATCTTCAACTTTTTCACCATGATAATAATTAGCTCAAAGTCCTTCTATCCCATTCCAGTCCAAGACATTTCCACAGGTCCTCCCTGAAGACTTGTTGGGGAACAGCCGATGCCTTGGACCTAGGTTCCCCCACCCACACTCTGCCAGTGTGTTCACCATGGACACAGTCAGCCAGCACGGCCCTCTCCAGGTGGCCCCCAGCCTCCTACAGGGTTCTGACTCCTCAGGCCGTTCTTTCTTACCTGCTCATCAGAGCCTCCAGACGCGAAATACTCCCCTGTTCTTGAAAAGGCAACAGTGGTAGCAGGCCCCTAGCAGAACAGAAAGAACAAACACCAAAAGGTCAGCTGGGCACAGTGGCATACCAGTGACCCTAGTACTGGTAGGTGGAAGCGGGGAGATGAGGAATTCCAGGCCAGCCTGGGGTACATAAGACCCTATCTCAATCCACACCCTGCAACCCTCCCAGAAAGTCCCTCTGAGTCTAACTGCACAGTGTCTGAATGGCAGCAGTGGTGGGACAAAGGTCTGAGCACTTGTTTAGCACATGGTCCTCCTCAGCCTCTGTCCAAGAAGTCTGCATGTGTTCAAGCTGGGCCTCAGCTTCCAAACATCTCAACAGAGGCCAGGCTGTGGGATCAAGGGCAGGCAGAGGGGAAGGAGCAGGACATCCACACTGGCAGTCTGGCCTGGCTGGCATCATTTCCATGGTTTCTCCAGTGAGAAGCAGGAGGTCAGAAATGTACAGCTGAGATCAGCACTCACCTCTCTGATGTAGACCTAACGCTGTCCTGAGGCAGCCCAGAGAAATGGGAGCCCCAAGGAGAAGCCAATGGCTCGAATGAACAAGGCAAAGTCAGGGGTATGAACAACAGGAAGGAGGCCAAGGAGGGAAACACTGAAGGTGCCTGGGTAGTGAACCAAATGACGCCAACGTCTCTGCAATGCACATGCATTTTCCTTAAGTTTGGCCCTTAACATTGGGTGCTGTGCTGCTCTGGCTTCCTAGGGACTGAAGGTCAGAGCGACCATCTACAGGGGAATGTCAAGTACATGCTGTGCAGTACTCTCCAACAAGCATACCCAGGTTGGGTTGGGGGAGAGGATCATGATCTCCCAATAGAGAAAGAACATTCCTCCCCATATGCCTGGAATCCATTCCAGAAAGATAAGCCAAGCAAGGATCTGGTCACAGCCACAGATATAACATCTCTCCTCCAGCTACAATTTACCATGGCTAGTGCCTGGCATTTTGCAGGCAAAACCAGGTCAAAGGTTGTCTCTTACAACTGTCACAAAGGTCACCTCAGTTCCTCTGGACCACCAGTGTGTAACAAGAACTGCCCACAGGAGGGGCCTCCAGCAGCAAAGCCTGGGCTAGAGACAAGAGGAACCCAGGGAAAGCCCCTGCATTCAGCATGGCTTAGGCTGGAAAGAGATCTCACAGCCACGAGCAGCTTCTCCTCCCTCAGGAGACAGGCAGGTTGAGCAGAGACAAGAGACATGCCTGCTCACACTTCCAGAATCCATTTCTAGTTCTTTCTCTCAGAGGTGTTCAGAATGGAGTGAGAGACAGAAAGAGTCCCACATCAGCTAGTGATGGCTCGGAGCCCTGCATCTGCATTAACCCATCTAATCTCCAGAGGACAGTGTGTACCTTTACTACACTGCACTGGGGGAAACAAAGCCAACACCTGCCTGTCACCTCCCTTCTCCACACAAGTAGAGCCACAGGCTCTGGTGGACCTTACCCCTGGCAGCCCCAGGAATTCTAAGCTACCGTTAACCAAGATAACGTAGACCCACTTTTACTGATAGGGAACAATGCCCACGCACATCTGTGAACAGTGAGTGTCAAATACCAGGTGCAAGGCATCCTGGACCATGTGACTCCATTTTTGAGTAACAATGACTGCATGTGCAGAGAGTGGGGGTGGGGAATGTCCCTTCCAGTGGACAGTTGGCAAGGGGCTATAAGGCTGACAGAGAGGGGTGATACACTTTCCAAGAATGTCTACCTGATTCTTGACAAACTTGGCCATTTTCATATTTGGAAGTTTTTAATGAATATATGGCAGTGATAATAAAAAAATAGGACAACAAAATGTTTTTTCATTTTGAGGAGGAAAAACCAAAGAGGAAAGAAAGAAACCAGAGAACAGAGTTTCAAAACCAGACATGCCCCTTTGCCCACCCAGAGCTCATGGGAAGAGCTCTAGGAAGGGCCAGCAATGAAGGAAGCAAGCACACACTGGTGGCTCACTCCCCTTGCCTGTCATCACTCCACCACCAGATGCCAAGCTGGGAACAAGATGTCAGCAGCAACAGCAGTGGACTCACTGGAGAATGCACCCAGCTTACAGGGAATCAGGGCCAGAGGCCAGGTGCTGAAGTTCAGGGATGAGCAAGCAGCCAGAAGGCTCTGTGGGGCCCACACTCCTCCCCAGCAGTGCCTGTTACTAAGAGGACTGCAAGACGCCTGCAACCAGGACCCTCTGCATTCCTAGAAAGAACAGCGTCATGCTCATCCAGCGTCTTGTTAGCCTGCCAGAGCCCGAGTAAGCAGCCTGGGGTGCTGAGTGCAGCTTGGACTCTTGTCAGACTGCATTACTGTGCCATTGTGGCCACCTTGGCTTGTGAAGTACAGGCTATGATGTTTGCTTGATGACAAGATCACATGATGATGTACTGTCCAGGCTGACTGCAAAGACCAGGCGCTCTCTACTCTGACTGCTCTGGGTCTCGGCTCTCAGGCCTTGACAAGCCAGCCTCTGCTCATCTTGCCAGGCTCGTTCCTTCACCAACATTCTAACCTACTTGACTGCTCACTGTTCCTCAAAGGCTGAGTCAAAAAGGGCTCTTTCTCGGTATTCCTTCGAGAGCCCCAACATTGAGCTCATCAGTCATTTTCAATCTTGCATCATCTTAAATTTAAGGCTACAAATTTGTCTATGATTCCACCTTAGCCAGATCCCAGAAGTTTCTAGTCTGTAATGTGTTCATGGCCATGCCCTCCCAAATTGCCAGTTTTGACTCAAGTTCTTCTTCAGGCAGTCAGTTATTTGGAAGTGAATGAATCTTCCTTTCTATCCATGTTACTGATCAAATGTTCTAGCTTTGTGGTGGCCAATTCCTTCCATTTGATTAATCACTCCTAGTGCCCTGTACCTAGCTCCAGGCAGGAATGTCACTGAGCTCTTCCCTCCCAAGGATAGGCCCATCCCTGGTCCCTCCACATCAAGTCCTAAATGTGGCCAGAGCATCATCTTTTGCTGAGTCTTCAACAGTGTAGATTCCAGCTGCCCTGTACTCCACAGCAGCAGAGTGGCCCGTGTGCTGGCAACCCTGTCCCATGTCTAATTCCTGACTACATCCATGCAGATGCTTCACAAGCTCAGCTAGGGCCAATGCCTCTCCTTCCTTCCCTGAAGTTCTTTTATGAGGTGATGTTTCTTAATCTGTCATGAACACTGCATACACATGGTATCTACCCTGTCTTCTCTCCTCACCCTGTAGTGCTTGGCTGAACTCACAGTCATCTCACCACACACCGCCTTTCCCTTGTCAGTTTCCAGACTCAGACTCCATGCTACTCGGCTTTCCCCTCTACACTCTCTTTAGTTATTCAGTGAGAACATGTGCGTCCCATGGCACACGCGTGGAAGCATGAGGACAACCTGCAGAGGTCGGCTCTCTTTTTCTAGCACATGGGTTCTAGGTATAGAATGTAGGTCATCAGGCTTGGCAAGGTTCTTTACCCACAAGGTTCTGGTCAGTTCCCTGTCTATTTCCTTTAAACAGCAAGCATCAATAAAACAAGAAGAAGGAAGGAAGGAAAGAGACAGGGAGAGAGGGAGGAAGGGAGGAAGGGAAGGAGGACTCTGCTCCCAGCTCTCAACTTGGCTGCTAGAAGGTAACAAGGGGCCAGGCTGACTCTAGGTTTCTTACAGGGGTGCACATTACTACTCCCTGTCTACATGGCCCCTTACACTTCCCAGGAGTCCAACCAATCCCAAGTAAGACCTTACTGACTACCAGTGTACTCCAAAATGAAGTGATTGGAAAAGAGCTAAGTGCACTTAGGACACAGTAAAGAATCTCACTTCCACTGCTGAAGCCCCAGGGGCTGCCCAAGCACCAAAGATTCCTCTCTCTCCTTCAGTTCCCCATCCCAGCCTAGGGCCTGGCATGGCCCATGTGCCCAGAACACATTGTGAGTCCCTCAGGAGCCCACTGAGTACAGCAGGCAGCCTCTGTCCGATGCAAGCGTTTCCACCCACATTCGGGCAGACGCCTGTGTTCGCCGGATGGTGTGCAGCTTAGTCTCTCCACAGTAACAGTCTGCAGTAACATGCATACCAAGTGCACAGCCACTAATACCAGATTTAACTCTCTGCCCACGCCCACCCACCACTCTCTCCCAAATAGCTCTAGGGGATTTAAACCAAAATGAGTGTGGCTCAAGACTGTTTCAGAAAATACAGAAAAATAAATCTGTATTTCTAGCATCTTGCCCCCACGCTTGCCACACGGATCTGTGAGGGCCCTGTTCAGGGCACGAAGCTTTAAATGACAGCTGCAGTTAGTGGGAAAGCCTTTCCCTCTCCTGCCGGTCTAAATCTGCACAGAGTGGAGAGACGAGTGGGAATCCCGCCTTCTTACTTAACTGTCACCATAGTGGCAGACCCCCAGGCTTAAGACGCAGAGCAGGCCCTCTGGAGCTGATCTGATCCAGTGAATGTAAGAGCTGCAGTGTCCACTCAGGCTTGCATCTGGAGGCTTGTAGGCAGTCCACTGCCTCCCACCATTGCTGACAGGCTCCAAGCTAAGGCAGATTGATAAAGGCCCAGGGCCATGCAAGTCCAAGCCAGCAAAGAACTCCCCCTGCTCTCTGGCCTGTCAGCCATTTCACTCAGCAGTGTTCCCAAAGATCCTCAGAAGAGCCGGCCACACAAGCGCCAGGTGCAGGCAAGCAACATGGACTGTAAAGGGCATCTGAGTTCCAAACCAGGCCCACAGGACACCACTAGAAATCTGTATGCCTGCGAGAAACTTACCAATTTCTATCCCTCTGATGGTTTGAATGTTTTTGTTCTTCTAAAAATTCATGTTCAAATTTAGTCCCAAAGCAGCAGTGTTCCAAAGTGTGGTCTTTAAGAGAAAATCCAGTCATCCAGCTCTGCCTTATAAATGGACAGGGAATTTGGCTTTTTCGCCCACCTGTTACCTGCCAGGTAGAACTCATGCCACAGGACTCCTCCCAGAAGGAGGTGGTGTCCAGGTACTACCATGAACACAGAGAACCACATCGCTCACCAGAGGCCAGCACCTTGGTTTTGGACCTCCCAGTTTCAGAGCATGAGGAAACAACTTCCTATCTTCATCGACTTCCCAACTTGGGAAATGTTTTTATTTATAGTTATTGTTTTGAGGCAACAGCTTCCTATTAGCCCAGGCTGTCTTTGGACTTGTAAACCTTCTGCCTTAGGCTCCTCAATGCTGGGACCGCTACAGTATGCCACCATGCCTGGAGGTATGGTATTATGGCATTTGTTACAGCAAACAACAAGTGGAGCTAGGCAACCTGCTTACCCTGCAGAGTGAGCCCTGCACAGTGAGAGCCCCATAACCCCCAGAGGAAGTCCTTAGCTCAACAGAATCAGCCCTTTACCCCAAAATAAGGCCCTCCCACACAGAGCAAATTCCTCACCTAAGAGTGAGCCCTTCAACTCAGGTGAGCCTCTAGCTTAACAAAGTAAGCCACTCACCCAAAACTAAGTCCTTTGTCCCACAATGTGAGCCTCTCACCCCATAGTGAGACCCTAGTCTCACAATGGGGGTCCTTCACCCTATATCAAACTCCTTGCTGCCCTTCAAGTGGGCCAGTGGGAAGTCTGGTTCATCATACACCAGAGAATGACCAAACTGCCACATGGTCAGACTCCTTGACTGATATCTGCCTTCCACATCTGCACACACGTCTAAGCTAAGAAACCCAAAGCTGACTGAGTTGATTTTGAGCTCATTCTGGTGCTTGGCAAGTTACTTCATGCTAATGCCCTTGTGCCCAAGGAGACAATGGAAAGACGAACTGAGGCAGCTGTGGCCTCAACCCAGATAAGAAAGTCACCCAAAGCATGGCAGCCCTGACCTTTCCTCCTCTGTAGGACCCTCCCCTACAGTCTCCCCAAAAGGCTTGCTTAGGCCTTGCTCAGACAGGACACGGAAGCACAGCTCTCCAACATGCATAGCCCCCTCCCTCCTGGCCAAGGGCTGCTTCCTGGTATGACTGAGGCTGACCTCCTCTAGGCTCCACCCTCTGCCCATGCTGGTCCTCTTCCCACACGTATGGAAATGGAAGCACAAGGAAGTTGTGACAGTCGTCTAGGGATTATGCCTGGGGACTGCCACACAGACAGAGTCCCATAATCCATAGTTGCGCCTCCCGAGTTTAAGCTAGTTTCATGGGGTATCCCTTCTACTAGGCCAGAACAGGGTCACACAGCAATAAAGTACGGATACAGCAGCCATGAGGCTTGCTAGCAGCTTATCCAGACCAGTGATGCAGAGCCAAGGGTAAAAACCACACGCAAATGTCAAAGCCATATGTGACAGGCAAGTGGGTGTGGCAGAAACTGGGATGTGAGTGCCCGTCTCAGCACTGCTGTCCTAAGAAGCTCATGAGGCTCCAGTGTCACCTGCTCTCAGAAGGGCTTCCAAATCTGCCATGCTGCTTATCCGCAGGGCGGGGCCACTTGCAAGTCCTACAGCTTCTAAGGCACGTAAAGCTGGGCGGTGGGGTGGGGACTGCTAACAGCTGTGCTTCATCTCATCATGCCACTGCCCCGAACAGGATGTGAAAGCTTAAGGCACCAGAGCCCACCTGCACTTCCTCTGAAATATCAAGGCAGGGAATGGATTTCTCAAGTGGAGCAGTACTTGGAACTGGGAACCAGTGGTCTATAGCCTCTTGTGACGTGACTCCCAGCTAGATCATCTCTCAAGGACTCAGCCAGAGAATACAGCAGAGAACTTCTTCCTGCAGCTAAGCCAAACCTGCTTGGTAGCAACTAAAGCTGACACTGAACCTCCAAACAGGGCAGAGCCAGGAGGGTGAGTTGGACTGAGCTAGGGAGGCTCAAGCAGCCCTTGTGAGGTCTCAAACCATAACAAATGGCTGAGGTGCCTATTTAACATACCAAAGCGGATTTAGAAGCCAGGTTCTCCCAGCATCCCTCAGTTCCTACCTGTTACAGGGTGTGTCTGGGCTGCCCTTCCCTATATAATCCAACCATTTTGGCTACCAATCCTTTTGGTCTACCCTTTACTCTCCTGGCTCTCCTCTCCTCTCCCTCTTCACACGGTCTGGCTTAGGATCATGTTCACTTTAGACTCTCCCAGATGTTGCTGCCTCTGGCTGTGATCTTTTACCTACAATAAGCCTTCTCCCCCACTGTACATACCAGCAATCATGTCCTTTATTCTGTTCAGCCCTGACCTCACATTCACTGCCTTGCTTTAACCCTGACACTCAACGTCTCAAACCAGAAACCACTTCTACATTAGTAAGCACCCAAAAGAAAGAGCAAACCAGGCACCCTCTATTGAGAGGATGAGGAAACTAGGTGTGGAGAACAGCCCTGAGCAGCCACCATCAGCTGTGAGTGCACAGGGGTCTCGCCAAGGGCCTTGAGGAGGAAGGAGGCAGACAAAGAATAAGTGTCTCTAGAAAGAGCAGAGATTCTGGGAAATGGGAAACATGGGCATGGAGCAGAGTCAGGCAATCCCTGGCTTCCTGGCCAGCTTGCAGAACTCTGAAGAAGCCAAGCCTAGGATACCCTGGGCCTGCAGTACCACTACAGAGGGCTGGGCATCATAGACCTCAAGAAGAGAAACCCGTAAAGCCTGTGACAAACAACCCTGTTTCTGCATAGAGAACTTAGAGGATGAGTAGAGAGAAATACTCGGACCTCATATTCTGACTATCACCTCCATCTGAGCTCCACCAGAGGAGCCAAACAGGGCCTGCCCACTCTCACCCAACCCTTTCAGTACTTTCTAAGGTTCAGCCTGCCCTTCTTAGTCCCTTAGCTCCTCTGCCTTAAGTGCAGTCCTTCACAGCCCAGGCTGAAAGCACCAGAGAGTAGGAGCACAGCCTTCATTTCGTCTCCCTCCTGTGTGACCCAGTGAGCAGGGAGCAGATGACAGATGATGCAGGAAGAACAATGTCAACAGGTCTGCCTTTGTATGGTGAATGATGCACCAGAATACTGGGAATGCCATTTGCAATCCACACTGAAGAGTCCCCAGGCTGTTTCAAGGACCCTCACAAAAGGAGGGGACGCAGGACCATTTGACATGCACCTGCTTATGTGTTGTTTCTGAGGAGTGCTTTTGTTTTACCCAAGGGAAGCAAGAGAGGTGGCATTCACAGGCCCTCCTGTTACAAGACCCAAACTGGTTACACATGAATCTAAGCAATTGGCTTGCAGTCACTACACCCCAGGCCACTGCACTTCATATCTGGCTGTGGTGGCCCAAGGAAGACAGGCCTACTCCTTAACACAGGGAAGACAGGCCTCACCAGACTAGGGGCAACAAGTAGCTTTCAGGTTCCAAGAAAGAAGAAAAGGCTAGGGCCAAAAGGCGCCATGTGCCCTAACAGCAGATAACAGGTTCCCCAAACAGCTCAGAAACCTTAGGCTAGATCCTCCACATCTGGTTCCAGGGCCCACTTGGCCCTTGAGGACCTGACCTGCTCTTTATCCTGCCTTCCTGCAGCTCACAGATGAAGAAAAGGACACACTTAAAATCCCTGGACCCCACACTCTACCGGACTTGCACATAGTGACTATGTTTCAACAAATGACACTTTGGTGACTGATCTGTTTAGTAGAAGACAGCTATATCACAACTCCCTGGTAGGGGAGACATGGCCTGGCCCCAGGCTAGCTGCTGGTGAGAGCTGCATGCAGCCCAACTCCCGTAGATAACTGCAGGAGCCACACACTAGCCACCACCAACCAGAGTTCAGAGGGCTAACGCTCTTTGAAGCCACTCGGATAGAAATCTTCTGCTCCCTTGAGTCAATGCCAGAAATCCTTAAACAAACATGCAGATTCCCTCTCTTGCCCCAACCTCTCTCTGAAAAATGTATCTTTGTCTCTGAGGTCATGAGACATTAGTGCGTCCCAGAACACCAAAGGTGACTAGGGTTCTAGGACACTACTCAACCACCAGACCAAGGAGTCTACGCTCTTTAGAGGACTGATTCCATCCATCCCATACCTCTCCCAATCTTAGTTCCCTACTTCCTCCTCAGGAACACCAAGTTCAACCCTAGCAATCAAGCGAGATCACAAAAAAGGCCTCTGTCAGTTCCTGCTGGTGCCAGGCCTATCTCTGTGTCTCACTGCATTGTCTAGGCTGAGATGGAACCATGGTGGGCTCCAGGGGAATGTCTCTCAGATGAATCCCTTTAGGGGAAACCTAGCCTTGAACTTGTGTCAAAGCTGTACTTCTGCACCATGCCACGCCAATGTCCCTCACCTGGTGCCCATGGAGCGTATAGAGCAGCCGGCCCTCCATCAGGTCCAGGATCTTCAGGGTTGAGTCACTGGAGGCTGTGATGAGGTAGTTTCCCGACGGGTGGAAGGAGAGGGCATTCACGGCTGCACTGTGTACTGGAGAAAGGACAGCCATCAGGCACTGGCTGAGAGGCCCCCAGAATACAGCTGAAGCCTGAGACAGGGATAAGAGTCAACAGCACTTCAGCATTGGCCTCAGGAGCCAGGCTAGGCTGGCCATCATTTAAAAAGGTAGGGAACCCCACATGGATCTCCCAGGAGAGTGGCACAATCTATGGATGGGGACCAAGGGCAGGCACTGGAACACACAAGGAAGAAACATACGGCAAGCGAGAGAATCAAATGATCCTTCACCTTTTCCCACACACTCAGCAGTGAAACTGGAAGAGAAGAGGACATACAAATGTAGTGCTGAATTCTATTACTGCAGGGAACCCCTCAAAACACTAACACAGTGTGCTGTCCTCCGGACCTGTGCGGGGACAGGCAAACAGAAGATGCAGAGCCTTTCAGGAGCCAGAGGGGCCTGGGCTCCCATCCGAGTCTCCCCACTGGCCTGCCTGTGACCCTGAAGAATCACTCTGACTGAACTGGGCAGCTGCTTTATTGGCACCATAGCAATGTTGGGGCTGGCTTGCAGGGGAAACTTGCTGGGCCCCCTTCATATGTTCCAAAGCACCACAAGCCTCACCCCAGTCCACTCTACTCACTCCTGGGTGTCTCCTGCATCACCTTTACCAGACTGAGGCTGAGCAGAGTCCCTCACCACTAGCTTAGTGTCTTGTACCAAGTGGAACTCAGAAACTGGAGAGGGTCAGCTACTTCCAGTGGTTGTACAGAAGCCTCCGAGGGCTACACAGCCCTTCCTTAAGGTTGAAAGCATGTTGGATATGGAACTAGAGAGACAGGGAGACCCATGCAGTCCACAGTGGAAGGAGCGACGTCATAGCTAATGCATGGGCCTGCTCGTCACAGGCTGCAAAGGCAAGGCCCAGTGCCTTCCTAGTCACTACCAATGATCTAGTGAAGAAACAGTGGAGCTGAGGGAGTCATGACCCTGACAGGTAGGCATCATCACAAAGAGAGACAAATTAAAAACCCAGGCTTTCACCTGGGCTCTGAGAGCATGCCTCTGAGACCCCTAGCAGAGCCCACAAGGATTACAAGGAGCCTCTTAGATGCGGACCACATTGGTGTATGAATGTGCGGGGAGTGTGCAGACATGTTTCCAGGATCACTTAGGGAGCCAGCCAAGGCTTTATGTAACCTGATATTTATATCTGAACAACACGTTCCAGTGACACAACTCCAGGAAGCAGAATGGAAAAGATCTCAAGGTTTCTGCAGCCCACTCCTGGAGACAGAACCAAGACCCCTCAGTCTACCTTGGAGTGAAAGCCGCCCCCGACCCCTGCCCTACCTAAGATGAAGCAGCAGAGGCACAGACAGTAGCGGAAAGGTAGAGCACAGTGAGGCATGCTCAGGGAGCCCTGGGCTTCCCCAGAACCACCAAGACAGCAGTCTGTGTAGACACAACATTGTATCCCACCCCTACCTGAGAGAGAAAACTATCCCCAACAGAAGATCAACAGAAGCCCCACTTTGTTACAAATGCCAGGGTCCCCAACTTCTACAGCCACTTACTCCTGAGGGGACATCCAGACATAGAACCCACCCCCACTATTCCCACTCGCTCTCCTGTCTTGACACTGGACACAGCCTCCTCCACTCTGCTCTGCTGAGGTAATGGACAGGAGCCATCTAGGCCAACCTCATCTTAATAGCCATCCCTGCATAATATTCCCACTCGAGGCTCAGCTGCCCTCAAAGGGATGAGCCTCTCCTCACAATGCCTTGGGCAGTGACTGTTCAAGAACAACCTCCTTTTCATGAAGTCCTGAGCTGTCTGGGTCGCCTTGGTTTTGTGGCAGATACTAGGGACAACACAGATTATCATTTGGTAGCCGTGTGCTCCTAGCTGTGATCTAGAGTGGGAACTGTAACTTGTGCAGAACACTGCTACAGGTCAACCAGGAGCCAGTGGGGTCCTGCAGCCCCTGTCCCTAACCACCAGGAAATGGCTAGCTTGAAGAGAAACTTCGGCACACACAATCCTTTCGACCTACACTATTTTGTGTTCAGGAAGAAGCCTTTGGCAAACCTGAGCCGGATAGAGTTCAGGGATGCTACGGGACCTGGAGAATGCCTGGTGACTGGTAGGATGGGATTCCCTCAGGTCGATAGTGCTGGGGCTGAGCTCCATTTCTGCATCCCATCACAAAGGGGTCTGCCCACTTCATGATGCTAACTTGTATTCCCAGTGACTCAGTGGCCTCTGGGTCTCCAAGGAATGTTGAATATACCTAAATGTATCCTGATACTAGCAGGAAGGACACCTTAAGTGTCCCTCTTTGCAAAGGCCACATAAATGGCCACTTTGGGATGGTAGGAAGCAGTGAGAGGGGCTGACCAGCACTGCCCCTGACTAATACATTAAGTCGCAGCACCCCAAGTGGGACCAGAGAAATAACAAGAGCGTGCCAAACCTGATGACCTAGGTTTAATCTCTGGATCCCACATAACAGAAAGAGAACCAACTCCCAAAAGTTGTCTTATGATCTCCACAAGTGTACACATGGCACATTCACGGGTGTGTACATACGTGTGTATGCACACATGCACATGCTAAACAAACAAACATTTAAATAAATTAATGTAATTTAAAACACCAAATAAACGGCTCAGTATCTTGCTAGCTGCAAAGCCATTTAAAAGCCCTTAGGATGCTCTGGAGAAACAGCTCAGCAGTTAAGAATGCATACTGCTCTTACAGAGAACCTGAGTTAGTTTAGGGCCAGTAACCACCCTATTCTGCCCTCTGCAGGTGAGCACGTGTGTGTGTGTGTGTGTGTGTGTGTGTGTGTGTGTGTGTGTGTGTTGTGTGTGCGCGCGCACACACAACACAACACACACACACACACACACACACACACACACTTTTTTAAAAATTTCAAAAAACAAAACAAAGCAAAAAGGCCTTCCTAATGGGACTGGGGTATAAGGCTTGATGACAGCATGCTTGATATCCTAGGTTCAAGTCCTAGTACCACATTAAAAACTGGAGAGATGACTCAGTGGTTACGAGTACTAGCTGCTCTTATGAAGAACACTGGTTCAAGTCATGGTTCACACCCTTATGGCTGCTCATGACTATCTGTAACGCCAGACTTAGGGGGCCCAGTGCTCTCTTCTGGCCTCTTGAGGCATTGTATACATTTGGCACACAAACATACATATAGGCAAAACACTCATACCTACAAAAATAAATAAAATTAAACAAACATCTCTTGGGTAGGGTGGAGGTACATAAATGTTCTCAGGAGCCAGTGACCAGAGAACTCAAGACTAAGCAATTCAAGTTTCTGGAAATGACCACGCCAAGCCTCCTGACAACCCATCAAGAAAACCCATCTCTCCCAGGACCTTTGTAAATAAAACACTGGAGTGTATAGGACCCAGTGTGGGATAGTGGGCACACTCGAAGACCCTCCCTACTGAAGAGATAGACTTGGCTTCCAGTCGAGTGACTCTAGGCAAGCCTCACATTACCTGTGGGTGAAGCAGGGAGTGGCCATTGCTGAGTGGCCTGAGCCTGGAGCATGGACCTGCACATGTCTGTAAACCACAAAGCACATTCTGGGTTTCAGAGATGGCGGGGGCTGTTGCTCAGATGTTTCAACAGTCTTAACGTGGGCTCTGAGCATATGGCGCTTAGCCCACCTCCATGGGAACTGGCACTATCAGGGCTCCACCAGCCCATCGGCTCCTCACTGAATTAGGAAATCAGAACTGCTCCTTGCAGTGATAGGCAGGAGCCAACAAACACCTTGCCTGGGAGGACACTCAGCCAACCTTAGACAAACAGTGCTGGTTACATGCTGTCGCTCAAAGCTAAAGCAAGCTTTACTCCAACCACCGAAGCAAGGGCAGGAGGGACGAGCACGGGGCAGCTGGGTGCACACTGCAGTAGCACTAGCCACGTCTCTTAGAAGAGCCCATCAGCCTCTCAAATCAGAGGGCTACTCAGAAGTGTCTGACAACCATCCTGCATCACCAGGGAAGATATTTGGACTTCTCTGTGTCCTTAAAACTTTCACCTGGGTTTCTTAGGAATCTGGAACAGAGGAGAGATCAGAGGTTTGCTACTACAACCGTGCTGAGAGCCTCTAAACAGACCCACGGGTGCACTGAAGAGGTATGATCCTCCCCAGCAGGGTTTTAGCCACAGAGCTGTCTGCGAAGGCTCTTGACTTGAGCAGCCCTATCCAGAGCCCCGGTACCAGAAAACAGAGTGAGACGTAATTCTCCCTCCCCCTCCCGGAAGGTGATCCCCAAAGCTAAGGGGTGAGTTTGCTCTCATGTGAACACCTACCAGGTGCCACAGCCTTATGCAGGAAGCTCAGGAGGAAGCCGGCTGTGTTTATAAGCTGCACAAAGTCCCCACAAGGCTCCGACACACACCAGGACAGCCGAGAAATATGACCCTGCAGCCTTGCTGAGGAGTTCCATCCCAAGAGGCAAGGACAGCAGCAAACGCCCACTGAAAGCTTTCAGAGGAACCTGTGGGTTGCAAGCACTCCCGTCCACTCGGAACTTGGTCTTGGTGCTCACCCAAGTCCACATACCTCCTGGCCCTGCTAGCCCCGCTGCACTTCTGCCCGTAACCAAGCCCACTCCCTTAAAACCCACAGTCCCCTCCCCTACCTCCTCTGTACTCTTCCACCTTCTGCCTGCCCCTCCTGAGATGCCAGGCTCCTCTGAGCTCTGCCCTCCTGGGCTATCTCATGGGTCTCACTCTAGCTGCTGTGGAGACTTTTTCTCTTCATTGGTCCTCAGAGTCATAATGGTTCAGACTATGGCACTGGCCCTTCTCATGTCCCAGATCCCAAGGCCCAGGTGGCCCCTCCACCAACACAGCATCAGCTTCTGTCTCTATTCATTCTACATAAGCAGCTCCCTTGACCTGAGCACTCTGATTCATGCTACGCTGGGCATGGAAATCCACGCAATGACCAGGGTCTATCCACCACACATCCAGCAGAATCTCATTCAACTTGTCCTCTCAAATGCCCCTCCTCCATTTGCTCCGAGTGTCAGGCCCCAGAGTTACCAGCCTTAGGTTTAAAGGTGGCATTCAAAGTTCTTCCAATGGGTACATGCTGCTACGACTCATGAATACCAGGCCCAGGCTCCCGATCCATCAGAGAGACTCTTCCAGGGACAGCTAGAAACCCTCTTCTCCCAGTGTAGGGGCTCGTGTGCCACAAACCACACCAAGCACTATAATACCTATACATAATCTCTCATCAGATTATCACCTTGTGGGCAAGGGTCAGAGAACACAGCCTGCGCTCCTGGCCACTGTACTCCATGGTCACTTTCCTGTCTCATCTTTCCCTGCTCAACCCCTACTTGCTCTGCCACCCTCACCAGTCAACATGAAGATAGTGTCCAGTCTCCAACCCTAGTCCTTAACTTGGGCCTGGGCTAGAACAGGGAAAAAAAAAAAAAGTCCATGAGCCTAAAGGAGGGACCATAGTTCTCCAGGTGGAAGGCCAACCCCACTGGCTGTTCTGTTCTAGAAGCCTCTGGAAGACCATCAATGGTAGATGCCTAGGCTCTCTGAATAGGAAAGACCTAGTTCTTGTGGCTAAGCCCTGCCACCTGGTGGCGACACTGTGGACTGTATGCCTCAACAAGTCACTGGGAGACTCCTGAACACTTGGAGCCAGCAGCAACAGCATCCTTGTCACTGTTCCCGCTGTGCCAGCCACTCTTCACTCTTAATAAAAGCTAAGTCAAACCCTGTCTGCAGCCTGTAAGGTGAACTCTATCACTGTCCCAAGAGCTTGAAGGAGTCCACTGACCCACCTAGTGTCACACAGCAGAGAATGCTTAAGCTGGCTACAGAATCCACACACTCCACTCTGTCCTGTCCCAAACTAGGAACTTCCCCCAAGTCCTAGAGATCCACTCACCTCAGTTACCTAAGAAAGTACTGCTTTTCGACACCCAAGAAGCAACCAAGAAAGTGCTTATGGGAATACTGGGGTAGAGAGTGCTAAAGACTGAACTTCAAACCTCATGTCAACTCCTGCTGTTCTGCATCCACAGGTGGCAATTAAAGAAGGGGCCACAGGCCTAGGCCTGGTACCAGAGCCTGAGCCCCAGCTAAAACCAATCTTCCACATGGTTCACGGCTCTAGGCAGACATGTGGAAGATAAATGAGGCCAAGGTCCCACCAACCTCTATGGGCAGCCCTGTCTCCTTGACCCTGGAAAGTCATCTCTGTCACAGGGAAAGATGAGTAGTATGGCGCTCTCAAGTAGGCCTCAGGAACAGTCCTAGCCAGAAACTCACCAAAGACTCCACAGCTACAGTGTGTGTGAGAGTACCACCTGACCAACATTCCAAGCCAAGATGGCTACACCGCCAACTATTCATCCTGGTGAACCCAACAGCCACAGGAATCCTCCCAGCTCGGGGCTGCCCTTAGGCCTATGTAAGCACCACAGGAACAAAGCAAATGTCTGGCCCTAGCACCGTCTCAGCAGTGGCTGCTTGTGGGCTTGGGATACTGCTCAACACTCACACTGATAATGCTGCAACAGCCGGTGAGTCCGAGCATCCCACACCTTCACTGTGTTGTCCATGCCAGCAGCAGCAATGCAGGTACCACTGGGGTGGAAGTCCACATAGGTGACAAAACTGGAGAGACAAAACAGTCATGTACCCTAAGAGGTCTTCCTGGGTAGGATGGACCCAAAGTGCCCTCTCCCTGTGCGTCTGTTCACACAGTTCCTGCAACCTGGAACATGCTGCTTTACCAGGTAGCCAAGAGAGACCAAATAGCAGGTGACAATAGTAACCAGCAGTGATGTAAAGTAGACTTGTCAGGGACCATGTCCCTCCCTCCCCCTCTCCCACCCTCCCTCCCTCGCTTCTGTCTTTAGTTTTTTTGAGACAACATCTCCATATTCAGCATATCACCCCAGCAAACCTTCCCACCTCCCTTCCTCGGGACTAAGCTTATAAGTGTGTGTGTAACACATCAAGCCCACTGCTGATTTTTAAAGTACAAGTGGAGATAGCTATCTTCAGACCAACAGGTCAGCCAAGTTGCTCTGGGGTTCTTTTGCCAGGGCTAACTCTAAGACAGGTTTCACCATCTGAGGTGTGAGTGGAAAGGTCTAGCAGGACTACAGGGCTGCTTACCCATTTGTCTCTAGGAGAGAGGCCAAGAGCCTTCAATGCATACACATAATATTCGGGCACTCTGGAGGGGCCCCTGCCGGTGAGTCCCAGCTTAAGGAATGAGGAGTGAAGCCACAGTCTGCTTAGACATGTAGAAACTAAATCCCTGCTTAGAGACAGGCTCCTCCTACTCTCCATGTATAATGTGGTACAGAATGAAGAGCCACTACCATGGGTGATGATAAGCTTTAACACACAGTTTAGGGGATTGATTCAATGCTCAGAGAGACACATTTTAATTCTGAGAACTAGAAACTAAAAGGGGGGAGGGGGGAAGAGACCAAATTATTGTGTGGCTTTAGGTAAAAGATTTCTGCTGTCTATAAGGTAAGGATGGGGTTTAACTCTCCATCCACAAGGGAAAAGGTAAAAGCTCCTTTGAAAGGCATATTCAGTTGAAGAGCAGCAGTCAGTGCTGATGCATGTACAGCCCCAGTCCCTGAAGGCCCCTGGGCCTCCCCATGCCCTGATCTACACTCTGCAGGACCAGCAGAGGGAGGATCACAGGGACTCACCTGCCGTGCTCACAGTATGAGTGGACACACTCCCGGCTGGTCTTGTCCCACAGCTTGACAGTTCTGTCATCACTCGCAGACACGATGAGCCGCCCGTCAGGGGAGAACCTAGGTTGACAGGGCCATAAGTCACACTACTTTGAATACCACACCCTGATCTCTACAGCCATTTCCCCCAGCATGCTATTGCCTGATCCAGTAACTCTTTGGGCATTTAGGGCTTTTTAATGCTGTTATTTTGACATAGGGCTTCACTGTGTAGCATTGGCTAGCTTGCAACACTCTATATGTAGAACAAACTGGCCTTGAACTGAGGCAATCCTCCTGCTTCAGCCTCTCAAGTCCTGAGACTGTAAGTGTGCACCACCTGACCCAGGAACCACCGATGGTTACATGTGCTACTCTGATGCCTTGAGTGATCCTGGGCAAGCAGCCTCCCTCCCTGTGAGATGGATCCTCTGCAGTGCCCACCCACAGTAATCACAGTAGCACAGAATGCCCAGGAGGCATACAGCCTGTAGCAGTACACCGATGGTGCTGCTTGATGCATGGTGGTGGTCAGGAGCTCCACATGAGTACATCAGCAAAATATAATGGGCCAACAAAAGCACATGGAGGTCCTGGGACCTACTATCAAAGGCCTACTGAGGACGTAACACCCCAGTTCGCTGGCTTGCCCTCCCCATCAGTACCTGCTCTCAGAGCAGGGCCCTCCCAGAATGAAGAATGGTTCTGTCCTAGGAAATAAGAAACATTCAGCAAGGCAGTGGTGGTGCATGCCTTTAATCCCAGGACTTGGAAGGCAGAGGCAGACAGATTTCTGAGTTCGAGGCCAGCCTGGTCTACAGAGCGAGTTTCAGGACAGCCAGGGCTACACAGAGATTCCTTGTCTCGAAGAAGAAAAAAAAGAAACTTTCAGAAGATGAACGTTCAAAGGTCTCCAACCTCTAAGTTTCATGGTTTCTTAGTGCTCCCTGGAGACCTTAACCCCCTCCTCTGGATCAGAGCCGTGACATGAGAAAGCTCTGTTGAAAGATGCTGACAAAACCACAGGCAGGAATATTTGTCACTTTAATTCTTCAAGTCACCCAGCATTCCAGGTCACAGTGTTGTCTCCCATACAGTGATGGTTTGAATATGCTTGGCTCAGGGAGTGGCACTATTAGGAGGTGTGGCCCTGTTAGAGTAGGTGTGTCATTGTGGGCGTGGGCTTTAAGATCCTCATCCTAGCTGCTTGGAATTCAGTCTTCCACTAGCAACCTGCAGATGAAGATGTAGAACTCTCAGCTCCTCCTGCACCATGCCTGGATGCTGCCATGTTCCTACCTTTATGATAATGGACTGAACCTCTGATCCTGTAAGCCAGCCCCAATTAAATGTTGTCCTTATAAGAGATGCCTTGGTTTATGGTGTCTGTTCACAGCAGTAAAACCCTAACTAAGACCACATACCAAAACAGGGCCACACACCAAAGTCAGGGCCTCCAGATCAAGTCCTTACTTAGCAGCTCTGGAGCATAATTAAGCTCTGAGCAAAGATACTGTCCTGTTCTAAGCCTGTTTCTTGTTCTGCAAACTGAGAATGATGCTACCTAGCTGGCAGAACTGTCCTCAGGTACAAGGAGAAAGCACACAGTGGTACTGAGAGGACCTTGCTGCTGTGGCTGCTGTTAACTGCTATCCTGGGAGTGCTCTGCACACCTTATAGAGGGTCATGGCCGACAAATATGTATCACACATGAACTCAATGATGCTTCCCAACAAGTTCAATGTAGCAACCACTACTGACATATTACAGATTAGAAAATGAAGACACAGGGACACACGAAACGGAGGCTAAGCAACTTGCCCAAGGTTACAAGCTGACACCTGCAAGTTCTTCTGTCTCCCAAAACTCCTTCATCCTCCCAGATTCTCCAGACAGGAAATAATACTCACTTGGCACAGCGGACCCAGTTGATGTGCTGGGTCAAAGAAAACAGGAATCTCTGGCGATGAGTTGACCACACCTTGACTGTTTTGTCATCAGAGGCTGTCACAAGCGACTGGCCATCATTGCAGAAGTGGACACTCCTCACTGTGGCCGTGTGTGCACGAAACACAGTTGACTCACCTTTGCTATGAGGATAGATATCCAGACTCAGGAGACTCATAACAGACATGAGAACCTACAAGGACATCAAAGTTCTCGCCACCTCTCTAGGCCTGACTGTCCCACTCTCACCCGAAAGAGGCCAGAGCTCCCCAACAGAAACAAAGCACTTATTCCCCCCCCCCCAACCTACACCCTCATGTGAGCAGCACCACCAGGTAGCAGTCCTTCCAACATAAGGAGACAGCCCCCGTGAAGCTTCAGCCTCTGATGACACCTCAGAGGTCACATGCCCCACTGTGACCAGCTCAAAGCCAGAATAAGGAGCCAAGGAGGGACAGCCTTTATACCAAATCCCTTGATGCTGTCAGTCCCTTGAAGTCCAGAACTCACACATTGGGGACCCAGATGCGAACAGTCTTGTCTCGGGAGCCTGAGGCAAGCAGGTGTCCCGATGGGGAGAAATTCACACAAGTCACAGCGTCCTTGTGGCCCGTAAAGCGGTAGGCACGTGACTGGGGCTTCATGTGCCAGATCATGAGAGTTGAGTCCATGGAACCACTGGCTGAGGAGAGTAACAACATGATGATTCTTAGATCTCAAGCACTGTGAGCACCCACCTCAATGCTAGGGATACAGGAAAGCAACAGGCCCAGCTCTGCCTTCACAGGCATTCCCAACAGACAATGATAGGAGCCCATTGGGATGGCCCACATCTCCTATGACTGCTGACCTATAGTTGGGACAGTTATGGCCTGGCTGTTCTCCTTGTAACAGGCCAACACAAGACATTTACATGACATTTCTGTAGCACAACCTGAGGTCCTATGAAATTTAAACCTGTCGGGCCCATGGTCTCCCTGTTGATACTCCAAGAGTTCAGGGGCAAGTATTCCCAACACTCGGGAGCCAGTCAGACTCAAAAAGCCTTTTACTATTGGAAGGGCCCAATTTGGGACTGGAGAAATGGCTCAGTGGTTAAGAGCACTGTCTGCTCTTCCAGAGGTCCTGTGTTCAATTCTTAGCACCCACAAGGTTGCTTATAACCATCTATAACTGTAGTCACATGGGATTCAATGCTCTCTTCTCGTGTACAAATGTACATGCAGGCAAAACACCTATATACATAAGTAAATAAGTCTTTTAAAAAAAGAAAGAAAGAAAAGAAAAGAAAGACCCAACTTGGGGCTAGAGACATGGCTCAGTGATTAAGAGCACTTGCTGCTCTTCCAGAGGATCTGGGTTTGATTCCTACATGGTGGCTCACAATAGTCCGTACTCCAGGTCCAGGAAATCTGATGTTCTCTTCTGAACTCTGGGACCACCTGGCACAAATGTGGTGCACAGACATACATGCAGGTCAAATGTTCATGTGCATAAAATAAGACAGTCTAAAAATAAATTAAAAATAAAAGAAAGGGTGCTAGCTTCGGCAGCACATATACTAAAATTGGAATGATACAGAGAAGGTTAGCATGGCCCCTGCCCAAGGATAACATGCAAATTCATGTTTCAAAAAAACCCAACTAAAAAAAATTAGGCAAATCCATTTTTATGGTATATCTTAATTTCTATATGTAGCCACTAAATTTAACATTTTAAAATATACACACATTAAGCCTGTGAGCCTTCAGTTTATGAAAGGAAAGGGCCATTTGCCTCTAGATATGGGAAGAATAAAATTAACTTCTCAAGACAATTCACTGAATTGAGTCTCAGTTTCTTAAGGTCTGCAAACCCATTCAGTTCAGACTGCCTCAGCTTCTAATTGCTTATTACCCACACATCCCTTAAATGCATACTGAGTGGTTACACTAGGGGATGGGTATGCACGGAGAAAGGGGACAGCGGCACTTGCCTTTGGGGAATTTGCAACCTACTCAATGAGGCTGACACACTACCTAAATTTGTAACATCAAAGTAATCTGAAAGTCTCCTATGGAGGTTTATTGAATGGGGACTTGAGCTGTCATTGAGTGTTTTTTTTTAAAATCAGTTCTCATGTCTACAGTGATGCTCATCCTTTTCCCAGTCTTCCATGTTCAGTTCCACCTACACAAACTCTCAGTTCATGTCATAGCTGCTGGTTTCCGCACATGCCCAGAGAACTGGGTGTGCCAGCTGGTTGCTTCATGTTCACTAAGCTCCAATATGTTATTGAATTGCACAGATTCAGAAGCCTGTGGACATTTATAACTTAAGATATAATAGTGTACTTTTAAAAGTGTTTCTAATTGATTTTACTTTTTTATTGACTTACGTCCTATCATCTGCAATCTACATGGTCAAACCCTATCTTCTGTGTATAACTAGAACATAGCAAATACATAGCATGACTTTCAGACATTAGAAATTAATAAAATGAAGCTCACATCTAAACTGAAAATAAATAAATAAATAAATAGCCAGGTGGTGGCGGTGGTGATGCACACCTTTAATCCCAGTACTTGAGAGCAAAGGCAGGCAGCCTCTACGAGTTCAAGACCAGCCAGGAAAGAAAACAAAAAACAAAAAAACAAAAACAAAAACAAAAAACCAGCCTGGTCCATGACATGAGTTCCAGGACATCCAAAGCTACACAGAGAAACCTTGTCCCAAAGAACCAAAAGACAGACAGATAGATAGATAGATAGACAGACAGACAGACAGACAGGGTAAAAGTAATAATTTAAAAAAAACCAAACGTAATAAGAAGCCCAAGAAGAGGACAAAACATGGCTTCGGTTCCTTCTTTGCTTACAGCAAGCCACTACGTCAACAGCGTCTGGCAGGAAACCTCAACAATAAGATAAAGAGGCAAGCTTGCAAAAGGCAGGCTGCAGCCAGGAAAGCTGTTTAGGAACCCCAATGTGTACAAGGAAGGGGCCAGTGGTATGGAGTTAGGAGACAGACCCTGTTCAACATCGTTTTCACTTGCAGGCCTCTGAAACAAGAAAATGTGGCATATTACTGTGGGCAATCAAACTGAAGATTCAAAAGAAGCCAGTTGAGGCCCATGCCACAGGACAGACCCAAAAAGTGTCCAGAATGTACAGGCAAAAAATCCACCCCCTCGTCCCAGAGTCTCTCTGTCTGCTCTCTCTCTCTCTATCTCCTGTCTGTCTGTCTCTCTCTCTTTCTCTCTCTCTGTTTTCTTTGTTTTTCAAGTTGGGGTTTCTCTATGTAGCCCTGGTTGTCCTAGAACACACATAGATCTGCTTGCCTAGTGCTGGGATTAAAGCTGCATGCCACCATGCCTGGCCCTAGTCTTTCTCTTCAAAATTACATTACCAGCAATGCACAGAGCCTACATGGGTCTGCAGCCAGGTCCTCTGCAGTATATACTATAAATTCTAACTTAATGTCATTGTGGGACTCCTGAGTGTGTAAACATGTGGCTCTCTAATACTTTTTCTAAAAATGTACATTCGGTGTTTTTCCTGCACGTATATCTATGTGGGGGTGACAGATCCCTTGGGACTAGAGCTATAGACAGTTGTGAGCTGCCATGTGGGTGCTGGGAACTGAATTTGGATCAGGTCCTCTAGAAAATCTGCCAGTGCTCTTAACTGCTGAGTCATTTCTCCAGCCCAGGGTCTCTGATTCTTGTGCCTTCTCTTGGGCTCTTTTCTTTCTGTTTGTTTGTCTTGTCCAAATCTGATGTGATAGTTTTTATTTTATCTTATTACATTTTATTTTGTTATGTTTTATTATTATTACTAAAGCCTGTTCTTTTCTAATGGGAGACAGAAAGGGGGTGGATCCAGATGGGAGGGGAGGTGGGGAGGAACTGGGAGAAGTAGGAGGAGGGGAAACTGTAATCAGGACATATTTTTGTGAGAAAAGAATGGATGAATGAATACTGCATGACTTGCAAGGCTCCTAACCAATCTGAACATTATACTCTTCTCATGCAAAAGATGCTTATGGAGCCTAAATCAGCCCAGTGTCCACAAGGCTGGCAGCTAGAAGCAAAGCCAAGGGCTAGAAAAAGCGGCATGTCCTTGCTGTCCTCTGGTGTTCCCATAGCTCCCTGTGAGAAACTCAAGCCTTCTCGGTTTAGAACCTGAGGCCTTCTCTTACCCAGGTGCTTGGTGTTGAGACTAAAGTCCACACAGGTAACTGCATCTCGGTGGCCCTTAAAATGTCTCTCCAGTGAGGGGTCCTCCTGAGAAAAAGCAAAGTCAAATGGTTATAACCAGGAAAGGGGGCTTCTCTGGAACTAAGACTCTTCCTACAGCCAGGAGATGTTAAAAGCACTCAAATCATGATCTCGTACGTAGAAAATCCTAAGGAATCCACTAAAAACTACTAGAATGAGTACAGCAAGGAAGGGTTCATGATCAGCAAACACATGTCCACGAACAAACAGACAAATCAATAAATCCACAACAAATGAACCAAATATGGGCCCAGTGTGGGGGCAAACACCTTTAATCTCAGCGCTTGGGAGGTAGAGGCAGGTGGAACTGTGAGTTCAAGGCCAGCCTGGTCTACACAGTAAATTCCAAGATAGCCAACACCATAGTGAGTTATCTCCCTCCATCTCAGACACCAAAAATTAAAAACAAAACAAACAAACAAACAAAAATAAACCACCACCAACAACAACAACAAAACAAACAACCTCTTTGGAGCTCCAAGGTACCCAGCTTGGAAAAGGATACAGCAAAGCCATTACTACTCTACAAAGCTCTACCCCAAACAAAGGTGAGGCCCAGTGCCCAGCTCCACCCCCAAGCACACCTGCAGGACCACGCCTTTTACCAGATGGCATGGTAGTAGTCCAGGAGGAAGGCTCCAACTAAGCAGCAAGGGCTCATTCTGCCTCCTGTCCTCACCAGAGCCTCTTAGAAACATAAGGGTGAGGTAGTGTCCATCCTAGGCTCAGTGGGCAGAAGCATGTTCAGGTTCAACCCTGATCAGTGAGACCCCTTCCCAATGCCCTCTTCCAGAACAGTTTCCTGCTTGTAGGTCTCCTCTCCCCTAAAATCTGTGTGGGGCTAAATGTAAACAGAATGTCAAATTGGCAGTCAAAAGTCTGGGTCCTATTTCTACCCAAGTCTTCTTGGGTGCATCAGGGGCCACCAACTACCACCTGGCCCTGTGGAAGCAAATTCTCATTTAAAAGGCCAGTTTGAAGTCCTTTTCTGGACTAGGAGAGGGATCAGAATCGAGCCCACGTCACACTGTAGGCCTCCGCCAGCCTAGGCATCCCAATGACGTACTGCTTCTACTTGTTGGAAAAGGATGTAACCTCCAAAAAAGACCTGTTGCTTAGAAGAGGACAAGCTTACGAGGCTCACCCTGGTCCCGTCCCTGGCCCCGTCCCAGGCCACGACAAGGGTAGGGCCTTAATTGTTTCTTCCTCGATAAGCCGTACATTCCAGAGGCAGGGACTTGTTTGTTCGCCTTGGTGGTCCAGCATCTAGTCTGGCACTTGGGGTGCTAAGTCAATGCCCCGACCCACTCCGTAACCTTGGATGAGGAAGTCATCCTAGAACCCCGCGTCACCACCCGCCCCTCTCGCGGCCATTGTTCCAAGCAGTCAGGCGCCCACTCTCCAGGGACTTACCTGGCTGGGAGCAGCCATGGCGGGGCTGGCGGGGCTAGCGGGGCTGGCAGTCCCAGCGGCGCCCCAAATGCCCGTGATAGCTGGGTCGGCAGTTGTGCCTGTTCAGTTTCCGCGCCCCCAATCGCCGCCAATAGCAACGCGGGCGGTGTCGCCGCGTCCCGCCCACCGCAATTAAAGGAGAAGTGCCCTAGGTTTTTGACCGCCGACCGGAAGTTGGGTCGCTCAATAGGCGCCAAGCTCTTGTCCTCCAGCTCTGCCAGATGAGGTAACCCGCCGAGCAGCCAAAAGCCTCAGTCCGCTGTCACACTTTTCTCCTGAGAACTTAAAAAATCCTAGATGAAGGTTTTGGCCCTTCAGCTCTAGCTCGGGTAACGGAGCGCGCAGTCATCGGGGAAATGAAGTTCTACATAGCGCTTACCCCACAGCCTTACTAAAGGTAGAACTACATTTCCCGAGGTGCCCCGGGGCGGGCGGAGCTTTACCATTCTGAGTGACGGCCTTAAGGATCCCGGAAGGAGGATACCGATATTGCTCTTGGCTTAAAGCTTCCGCTCAAGGTGCTATTGAGAACCAGTTTTTAGCGCGTGGGGACCATAGAATGGTTCGACCCTGCGAATGCTCCTACGTATCTATTTAAAAAAACTGGAGTCACGCAGAGTCAGAACCATGGAGCAGAGAGACATATATTCAATTCTTAATTCTCTATTGGTTTTACTGAGTGACCTAGGAAAAATGTGTCTGCTGAGGACCTGCCTCCCAATTTGTCCTAAGAGGGAATGTGATTGTCGCCTGTCTATCTCAGAACTCTTCAGCCTTGAGAAGCCTTTATAAACTGTATGTCTAAAAGAAGTCGGTGTATTCCCATCACTGGGTAGTCTGAGGATAATCTTGGGTTCGTGCTACATAGCCTGACCCTAGCTTAAAGAAAAGGGGGGGGGGAGCAATTCTCGGGCCCGACCACCAGAGGCCGTCCTTTCTCACTTTCTGCGGTGAAAGCAGCGAAGGCCCGGAGTGACCTCTGCATCTGACCTGAACTGAATGATTCAAGAACCTTCCATCACCTCTCCTGGGCAGGCCAGCTTGTCCATACCCAAACATTAATTAGGATCTGGCTGTGTCCTGAGGTTTCTTACCACATGCCTAGGCTTGAAACTGTCCCTAAATCTTCAGGGAAACTGGCTTGTAGAGGAGTGTATTTGGACCTAAAAGAATGACTCATTGGTTAAGAGTGTGTACGGTTCTCCCAGAGGACACGAGTTCTATTCCCAGCTCCCAGGTCAGATGGCTTTCAACTGCCTCTAACTGCAGCTCTGAGGCAGTTCAACACCTCCTGTCTCCTGAGGCACATGCACACACACATACCATTAAAAATAATTTTTTAGTGTTTTGATGAGAGATGCAGGATATATATCAGATCGTATTTTAACTATGTTGGCATAGAATTGACTCCTTGACATTAGAAATGTTTAAGCTAACTTAACATAGGTGTTGTGAAAGTCCCAAGACAAAAATAGTTGCTTGCTTACACAATACACTCTGGATCATTCAGCACTGTTGAGAGGACAAATTCTCAGTCTTCCTATAAACAGTATTCAGTTTTTCTCCTGTCTATAAGTGTCATGAGCACCCCACGCCAGAAACAAGATGGCCACATTTGTATATTTCTACAATGTCAAAATGTATTGAATATCCACTTAAGAGGCAGAGGCAGATGGATTTCTGAGTTCGAGGCCAGCCTGGTCTACAGAGTGAGTTCCAGGACAGCCAGGGCTACACAGAGAAACCCTGTCTCGAAAAAGAAGAAAAAAAAAGTATTGAATATCAATAAATCCACAAGCTGTATCAGTTCGCTGCTGTTGCTCTGTTTTGGAGATGAGGTCCTATGTAGTCCTAGCTTTCTTTCCTCTGGCAGCCACAGGTTCTTCTATTTTTACTTTTTTAGATTCATATGTATGAGTGATTTGCCTACCTATATGTATATGTACCCCACTTATGTCTGATGTACACAAGAGGCCAGAAGAAGACATCAGATCCCCTGGAACTGGAGTTACAAACAGTTGTAAGCTGTCATGTGGGTGCTGGGAACTGAAACCAAGTAAGAGCAGCGGTGCCCTGTGGTGTGCTCTTCAGCAACCAGCCATGGGCTCTTATACGCTGATCTTTCTCTTTTGTCTTTCTTTCTTTTTTCTTTTTCTTTTTTTCTTTATTTATTTTTCTTTATTTATTTTTGTTTTTTGAGAACGTTGTGGGGTCCACCAGAGAAAACTGCTAAGACATGGATTTAAGAAAGTCTTTATTAAGCTAGGCAGTGGTGGCACACGTCTTTAATCCCAGCACTTGGGAGGCAGAGGCAGGCAGATTTCTGAGTTCGAGGCTGGCCTGGTCTACAGAGTGAGTTCCAAGACAGCCAGAGCTATACAGAGAAACCCTGTCTCGAAAACCTGAAAAAAAAAAAAAAAAAAAAAAGAAAGAAAAGAAAGAAAGTCTTTCTTAGCCAGCCAGCAACTACACTGGGTGTTGTTCGAGATCCCATTGTTGCCATGAGCCTTTCTCAGGGTGAGCTTTTAAGCATAAAGACCATGCTCTGGGTTGACATACATTCATTAACAAGAACAGTTAGTCAGAAGAGAAACCACAGAAGCCCCAAAGCAAGCTTAGTACATTTAGAGACTTTCCCATATCTCTGGACTGTGATGGATTAAGTATTTGTTTGAGTTTTGGCAGGCAGTGCTATCTGTGTGCTGAGTTTTACAGCCTGAATGGTACTTCCACCATGGAGTCAGTCATGCTAAGGTCTGGGAGCCTCTTACAAGAAGGGTTTCATGTAGCCCAGGCTGGCCTGCAAATCACTACATTAGCTGAAGAAAGCTTTGAACTCCAGATGACCTGCCTCCGTTCTGCAAATACAGGTTTATACCATCATGTTTGGTTTACACAGTGGTGGGGATTCATGCATGCTAGGCAAAGCAAGGTTCTATCTGAGCTCTAACTCTAGTTTCATGATTCCAACTTTAGTTACTAACATTGCTTCCAAATCTCTTACCCTTTACATAATAATATACATGGAAACGTGTGTGTGTATATATGTGTGTGTGTGCGTGTGGGTGTGTGTGCGTGTGTGTGTATATATGTGTGTGTGTGTATGTGTGTGTGTGTATATGTGTGTGTATATATGTGTGTGTGTGTGTATATGTGTGTGTGTATATATGTGTGTGTATGTGTGTGTGTATGTGTGTGTGTGCGTGTGTGTGTATATGTGTGTGTATATGTGTGTGTATGTGTGTGTGCGTGTGTGTGTGTATGTGTGTGTATATGTGTGCTTGTGTGTGCGTGTGTGTGTGTGTGTGTGTGTGTGTGTGTGTGTGTTTAAGAGGCTACAGGGTTCAAAGACACCTTGCTGGAAGGAGAGGTAGAAATGGATACATATGCAAGGTTATGTACATTGTTACACATGATATTAGTGAACACAGTTGAGAGCTGTCGGGGGTTCTCAAGGCCACCTTGCAGAGGTATAGGGGCTGCAGAGGCACAGGACATCTCAGATATGGATGGACAAACAGAGGAATTGCTGGGCAGCGGTGGCGCACGCCTTTAATCCCAGCACTTGCAAGGCAGAGGCAGGTGGATTTCTGAGTTTGAGGCCAGCCTGGTCTACAGAGTGAGTTCCAGGACAGCGAGGGCTACACAGAGAAACCTTGTCTTGCAAAAAACAAGACAAGACAAGACAAACAGGAATTTGAATGGGCCAAGTTAAACAGGGGGCGTTTGCACTGAGCCTTGAGGACTGTGACTTCTGTTGGCTCCCTGACACATTCTCTTGGTGACTGGGTAACTGGTCACTGAAAGGCAGATTATGGAGCTGCTACCATGGTGGTGTTAGGTGTTCTTTTCGTGGGACCCAGAGGAGGTTGTTGCAGTCTTTGGTGGTCTAGTCTGTTCTGAGTTCTCAAGGGGCTGGGCATGATGGCACATGCCTTCAATTGCAGCTTTTTTGACGCAGAGGCAGGAGGGTCTCTAGGCCAGCTATTTCCAGATCATTCCAGATCAGCCAAAGTTGCAGAGTGAGACACTGTTACAAAACAACAACAAAGTTCTCAGGCCTGGAGTTTCTGACAAGGTTTTAAAACATCCATGTGCCTACATGTTCCCTCTCTACATGGAGAAGGATATAGGTGATGACTTTTCACTTGACAGAACGAGGTGTTTATTAGTCTGTGTAGCATGACTGGTGCCTAGACAGGTGGTGATAAGCTACATGCACAAACAAAAAACAAACAAACAAAAAAAAGAGTCATTCGTCCTCTGTGTTTGCATTTATGACAAAGCCAGCTGCTGCTGAACGTGGAGTCACCTAGGGCAAGGCAGAGCTGATAAGCCACTCATCACACAATGTAAAGTAACTTAGAGCAGGACACTACCTCGTCTCCATAGCCAGCTACGCATTCAAGGCATGGGGCTAGGGGGTGAGGGGCTGTTGGGGGGGGGTAAAGAAAGAAAATGCAGACAGGTCTGTCTACTAAATTTAAGATTTAAGCTAGGTGTAGTGGTGTAAGCCTTTAGTCTGAGCACTCTATAGCCAGAGGCAGGTGGATCTCTGTGAGTTCATAGGCTAACCTGGTCTACAATGTGAGTTCCAGGACAGCTAAGGCTATTACACAAAGAAACCTTGTCTCGAAAAAACAAATAATAATTCGAACTTAAAATTTGGGGTGGGTTATGGTAGTGGGGTTTTTGTCTGTTTTACCTGTTAAATTCCCTTGGTTGGAGGAATCTTTGGTTCGGAAGACTAAATTTAAGCTCAGCCCTGTAGTCACATACTGGAGAAGCTGAGACAGGGTGATCACAGGTTCTTAGCCTGCCTGGGCTGCAGAGTAAATGTGAGGCCAGCCTGGGAGACTCAGCGAGACCCTGTCTCAAAACAAAGGATAAAATAAGGTAAGTAACCCTTTGCCAGAACTCAGTGGTTCACCTCCCTCTTCGGACCTCCATTTTCACACAGAGTCCGGTACCCACACATTACAGACACATACATATAAAACAAAGTAAGTAGGTAGGCAGGTAGGCAGGTAGATAGATAGATAGATAGATAGATAGATAGATATTTTTTAAAGGGAAGGGCTAGCAAGATGGCTGAGCAGAAAAAGCTTGCTGCAGGTTGAGTTCAGTCTTGAGTTCAATCCCCAGATGGTAAGGGAGGCACGGAGGTCTTTGTGCTCACAGAGAAGCCCTACGGGAACCAGGAATGTTAAACACACAGATTTGTTCCTTCAAAGGAAGGGATGCATAACCCATTATCCATCCAGGAGGCTGGGAGCGGATGTGGTTTATAGCCTATGACATTTTGCACACATTTTCTGTGTGACTGAGATCACACAGGATCCTCCCCAGGACCCTTAGTATGAGCTTGTCAATCTAGGTGTCATGCATACAAAGAGTTTCCATGTCATCATGTCTTAAGCTTTATTGTGCACATGAGGTGGGGTTAATTGTCACTAGGAATATTTTCACCAAATTGTGCTATGCTTAAAAACACCCAAAATAAATTACTTGGGGTCAGAGTCTACAACTTTGGACCAACACTGGCTACTTAGTGGTGTTGAACCAAATCATCTTCTTTCCTTCCTTGATCATTACTTTGGTAGCCATCATAATCACAGGGACACACCCTCTCCCACCACCCCACCCCAAAGGAAGGAACCTACAAGGTGGAAAGAGAGAACCAGTTCCTCCAAGTTGTCTTTTGACTTCCACAGTACATCATGGCACATGTGCCTACACACATAAAAGTAAATTAAACAAATGTAAAAAAGTAAAAGTATGTTTAAAAAAAAAGAGGAAGCTGAGGCCATAGCCACATCAGGGCCCTAAATCTCGTTTTTAGTGCCACACGATAAGTAAGAAAAGGGGAGTGGGATTTGGAAAAACTTCTGAGCCCAGGCATGGTGGCACACACCTTTAATCTCAGCACTTGGAGAAAGAGGCAGGAGGAGCTCTTGAGTTCAGGGTCAGCCTGGTCTACAGAGTCAGTTCCAGGACAGCCAAGATGACATAGAAAGACCCCATCTCAAACAAACAAACAAAAAGGGCAAAAGAAAACCTAAGTGAAAATAGTTTTCAAATGTCAGTTTTGTTCCTAGTGTGAGTCATGGGAAGATTTTGCTCGGTCTCCAGGTCTCCTCCAGAGCTTTCGGAATCTCAATTTTCTATCCCTACCCATCAGGGAAGAGAGACAAGAGAAGCCCACCCCAGTGACCCGCCCTCCTGTCTTCGTCAGCTCCTTTAGACTGGACTGCATCTCTCTGACTTGGGCCTCCGTATTGTGTCAGAGTTCAAGGTTTGAGGAGCTTCCATATTTGGAGAGAGCTTAGTGTGAAGAGCTGCCCTGCCTTTTCAGGCCTCTGTTCCAGGGAAGTCTCTGTCTCAGCCTGAGGCCACAGGCATGTCCATCTGCATGAATCCTCTTCCCATCATCCTTCCTCAACCCCAGTCCTCAGGCCAGCCAGGACAGGATGAAGACATGATAGCAAAGGCAGGCACCCCTCTCCTCAACCCAGCCCAGTCCAGCCCAGCATGGAAAGCCCATCAATGCTGTCAGACAGTCTTGTTCTGTTTGAAATTCTGTTCCAGGGCAGCTCAGGGTTTGTCCCCAGGGTTGGGCTGGTCTGGGGATGCATCCGGCCTCGGCCACATGCAAGTTGAATAAGCTAGTAAGAGTCACAGTACCCCTCCCAG
>JADRCH010000097.1:10005320-10060240 GCA_019843965.1 Rhynchomys soricoides | reverse complement strand
CTCTCTCTCTCTCTCTCTCTCTCTCTCTCTCTCTCTGGCCCAACTCTCCCCAGCTCATGACTTTTATACTGGATTCAGTACCAGTGACAGTTTGGGTCTGACTGTTGCTTCCATCAGGTCTTCTTGGAACATCATGGCCACTCTACTTAAAACCTCAGTCCCCCCCTCCCTTGTCTCTGTCATTTTCCTCCAGTGACTTATACCTGACACATTTATTACTGATCTGACGCACTGGGTTGATTTCTTTATTGTCCTTCATTGTTGAGCTTGGATCTCACTATGTAGCTTAGGCTGGCCTGCAACTCACTATGTAGATCAGACTGGCCTCAGATCCATAGAGATCTGTCCACCTCTGCTTCCAGAGTGCTCAGGCATGTGCCACCACAACTTGCCTTGTTTTGCTTTGTTTTGTTTTCAGACAAGATCTCATATAGCTCAGGCTAGCCTCCAATTCACTATGTAGTCGAAGGTGACCTTGAACTCCTGTTCTCTTGCCTCTGTGCCCCAAGTGATTACAGGTGTGGGCTGCCTTACCTGGTTGAGGAAGGACAGTTTGTCTGTAGGTCACAATCTCAACAAAAGTCTTGAAAAAAGAACTAAACAGAAACATGAGGATCAGGACAAAGCAGATGAGATCAGGAGTAAGCCAGATTATGAGGACACAGACACAGACCAGATCCTTGGGAATCAGTCTCCAGTAAACCCACCTTTCCTATTGCTAAGGTGAAACATAAGAGCTCCCCAGACCCCTCCGACTGGGACTCTGGCCCAGATCCACCTACGGTGAGAGTGATTCTGCAGCATTCCCTCCCTAGGGAATCCCGCAGCAATTCCAGTCTCAGGGGTACCCTTTGCAGAGTTGACATGACCCTCTGAGTCATCTTTCTCTGAAAGTAGGCCAGATCCAAGTCAAAAACATACCTGGAACTGTCTAGTGCTTCCCGGAAATAGAAATAATGGTTTGGAACCATGTGTCCCCTTTAATTAGCTTCTAAGAAGTGTGTGGATCCTAGCTGACTATTAACCTCATGGCACCATCTGCTCAACTCAGATGGGGGTGCCTCTGTGTTCCAGGTCTTCTAGTCTCATTCTGTAAGTCTGACCTATGCCCTTTCTCTCCTCTCCCCCCAAAAGTCCCAGGACATTTTCACAGCGCCCAGAGCCCAGGGAGGAGCCAGGGAATCCCAGCTCTGACGAGGCAAATTCTTTAGCAATAATCTCTGCTGTGGGCCCTGCAAGCACGGGCCCAGAGCAGGGTTTAAACACACTGCCTGAGTTCAAAGTGTAGATCTTTCCCGATAAATAAAATGGCCACAGCTTTAGAGCAACAGCTCTTTGCCTGGCTACTGTGCAGAACCTCTCCAAGGGCGAACAGCAGCATCAGTGGGTTTTAGTTGTTATTTTGTTGTTACTTTAAACATCTCCCCTTACACTTGGCTGGCATCAAATTGAGCATGTAGATCCTCCTGCCTCTGCCTCCTAATTGCTGGGATCAACAAGCGTGCACCACCAGGCCCAGTTTATGTGGTCCTGGGGATCAAACCAACACCTCACTATATCAGGACCCGGGTGGGGTGGGGGTTGGGGGCGTGCCTAAGGCACCAGATGCAAACACAAGGCCTCATACAAGCTAGGCACACACTCTACCTAGTGAGCTACATGCCCAGCCCAAGATTGCTGATTCTGTTTGTGCCATGGTCTCACTATTAATCCCTGGCCAGCCTGGAAATCATTCTCTAGACCTGGCTGGCATTGAACTCATGGATCTTCTTGCCCAGTGAGTACTACGACTAAAAGCGTACACCATCATGCCTGGTCTAACATCAGTGTTTTTAAAGTTCTCCAGTTGAGTCCAATGGGCAGCCAAGACTGAAAACCCTGCTCTAGACCAGTGATGACCAAAAGACTTTTCCAGGGTTATGCAAATGTCCATGTACTCTGTCCAACGTGGTATAAATGGGTCACATGTGAGTATGGTATACTTAGTGTGGCTGAAGAACTGAA
Source organism: Rhynchomys soricoides (assembly GCA_019843965.1). Lineage (NCBI taxonomy): Eukaryota > Metazoa > Chordata > Mammalia > Rodentia > Muridae > Rhynchomys > Rhynchomys soricoides. The sequence continues at coordinate 10,058,236 of JADRCH010000097.1, read as the reverse complement.
TTCCTCATCTTATTTTACCTTAATTCATTTAAATACCATTAACTGTGTGTGACCAGTGGCTACTCTATTGGCCAGCACAGCTCCAGAATGTGACTTGGCTCTGTGGATTCAGAAAAGTCATTGACCACTTGGACTTCAGTCCAGGTAAGGTCATGAAAGGGTGTGGGGTCCAATCTACAGTACCTGTGGAAGTCCTTTGCCCTATACCCCGTAATCCAGGAAAAGGCAAGGGGTCAGGGACACTAGACCAATGTAGATACCTGGAGCAGGGCAAAAAAGGGTTGGCCATAGCTCTTTATGCCCCATGACAGGGTTTCTCCAGCTGTTTCCAGAGGACCTGAGGACGTTGAACACTGATACCCAAAGAGGTCAGAGCATAGTAGGACTTGAAGAAGTAGTCTGAAACCAGATGGTAAGCAGAGAATAACTCTCATCTACTGAGTGGATACATAAGGAATTCAAATGAAGTCAACCAGGACACCAGGAGCAGTGCAGAACTAAGCCCATTTTATTGATGGAGAAACTGAGGCACAGAGTGGTAAAGAGATGCTAAGATTAGAACTCATCTGTCTACAGACCTGACCTCTTAACCCTACTGTGTTCAGGGTGAACGACTAAGAGGTCTGAAGCAGTTTAAGATGCTGCAACACTTACTGGATGGGGTCTTGAGACATGCTTGCCCCCCACAAAAGAGATGGAGCTAAAACTGTCCCACCACAGCTAGTCTCATACAAGAAAATCACAAGTTGTCCTGTGAAGGGTCACTGTCACTCAATCATATGTGCGTGTGTGCGCACACACACACACACACACACACGCACACATATTTGAGACAATGTTTCTCTGTGTAGCCCTGGCTGTCCTGGAACTTGCTCTGTATACCAGGCTCGCCTCTAACTCAGAGATCCACCCGCCTCTGCATATGGAATGCTGGGATTAAAAGTCTGCAAAACTACCACCTGGCTTCAGATGGTCATATTTTTATTTATTTATTTTATGTGTATGGGTGTTTTGCCTGTATGCATGTTAGTGTGCCACATGTGTACCTTGTGCCTATGAAGGGCAGAAGAAGGTGTTGGATCCCTGGAACTAGAGTTACAGACAGTTGTGAGCTTCCATGTGAGTGCTGGGAATTGAACTGGGGTCTTCTGGAAGAGCAGCCAGTGCTCTTAACCACTTAGTTATGGTTTCATTCTCTGGTCATATATTTTAAGACTATTTTTATTTTCAGTGGAGCAAATTCAACCCTGACTTGTGTTAAGCAAGCTCTCTACCTCTGGGCTACATCCCTGACCCTTTTTAATGTGGTGCTTTGCAACAGCATACCTGTGGAGGTCAGAGGACAACTCTGTGGGACATGTTCTTTCTACCTTGACATGAGTTCCTTGGGATCAAATGCATATCATCAGACTTGCATCATGATGGGACCTTTGCCTGCTAAGTTGTCTCACCAGCAGCCCTTGGGTTTGTTATTGTTGGTTTTTGGTTTTTAGTTTTCTGGGACAGGGTTTCTCTGTGTTGCCCTGGCTGCCCTGGAATTCACTCTGTAGATCAGGCTGGCCTTGAACTCAGAGATCTACCTGCCTCAGCCTCCCCAATGCTGTGTTTATAGGCATGCACCACCACACCTGGCTTAGGCCTTGATTTTGCATGGGGAGAGGATCTCTCTGTGGAACTCAGGCCAGCCTTGAATTCATGATATATCCAGGCTGACCTCAAACTCAAGATTCTCCTGCCTCCACATCCTGAGTGTTCAAATTACAGATGTGTATCACCATGTCATGTCTGACCACTCACGCATGTGAGTCCCCCCAGCCCAGGCCTCCAGGAAATGCAGAGTACTTTGTTAAAGAATCCAAAGAGGACTTGCTATACATGTCAGTTCTCAGGCCTGCCAGAATTGGTTTCTGTTGAGAAAGAGGGCAGAAGTTTGCAAAGGTCCCCATGTGACTGTGATGCAATCCTGGGGCCTTCCTGGAAAGGGCACTTCCCTCCTGTCTTGACCCACAAAGCAGGGGGACCCTCACCTGGCTGTGAGACTCTAACCAGGGCACATGACCTCATCCTGCTCTGATCACATCTGTTTCTTTTTCTCTGTCTGTAAAATAAAGACACACAGCTTCCCATGGTGAACCTGTTAGCATTTCCTTTAGGCCCCACCCAACAGTTACCTAGCAACAGGCAGGTATGAGTCTGGCTCAGGTATGAAAGGGCTCTAGCTTTCCTCTGTCTCTCTCCATCTATTCCCTCTCCTTCTCTCCCCCCTACGTGTCCCCACCACACTCCCTCTCCTACAGTCTTTCTCTCTCCCCCCCCCCTTTTACCTTCACCATTAAATCTTCCTTATATTAGGTCTGTCTCGTGACTTGATTTCTCAGAGGCGATCCCTTCCGCCACTTGCCGTTTTATAAAGCATATCGTGTCCTATGATCTTGGAAGGTTCTGAGTCTTAGAAGCATCAGGTCCATGTCTGTCCTCCCTCCCTTCCCTTTGGCCCTGACCTGACCTGCCTACTCCAGTGAACAACTTCAGGAAAGGTTTACCTCAGGCCTGCCTGACTACCAGATACATAGGAGAATTTTCTGGTCTTAGTGGATGGAGGTGGTCAAGGTATGTCCGGCCTCACCACACCATACGGCACTGGCTCTTCTCTCTGCCAGCCTTGCTCACTCCATATCATTGCTTTGTAAGATCACAGTCCACCAGGCCTCTGCCTGCACATTGTCTCCTCGGAGACGGTTTCTATGAATCCAGGCTGCACCTTGAGGCTTCAGCCTCCTCCAGCCCCCTCTCTTCCTTAGATGGTAAGGTTTTATCTTCCATCTCTTGAACTGGGAGCTCCCTGGGGCAGTAGAGATTATGTATGACCTTTTGGTGGATGATGGATATTTTGGGCACTTGTCCTTGGCACACAGAAAAAAGGCCAACCAGACTTGTTTTACAAGTCAACCCCTGGAATCCACAGATATCTGGAGCTCCTTTCCACCATCTCCAGTGAAAACTGGGCTGGGGAGGGGCTTCCTATACACTCAGGAGTAAACAGTTCTATTCCACGCGTGTTTTCGGAACACTGCTGTGTCCTCAGCCCTGTTTCAGGATCCACACAGTTAGGGAGTGGCATTGTATCTCCGCCACTGTGCCTGGCTCAGCAGGGCAAGCTGGCTAAGGGAAGGCAGGCAGGAAAAGGGCCACCCAACAGGCTGAGCTTGGTGAGTGTTCTCACTGGAGTTCAACAGAGTATGGGGCAGGGAGGCACTTCAGGGGCAGAGTTGGGGCTTCTGGAAGCAGAAGGAGCATCAGAGAGGGGAAGATAAAGGAGTCACAGAGGCAAGCAAGAACAAACTCCCCCTAGAGAGTAAATTCACCCCTCAGGGACTGTTACCTCTCGGCCCAGCTCTAAGAAGAAAGGGGCTCACTCAGGTGGCAAAGCCTTCTCTCTGAAGGGTCATTTGTATATCCCAAGCAGGCACAACCATGAGTCACACAACCTCCAGGTTGTACAAGGCAAAGACTGAGCCCCAGAGAAAAATTGGCTGGTCCTTGGGTCGTGGTGGAGGAGAGAGGAAGCCCTTGTCAGCCTCCCTGCCACTCATTGTGTGGTCCTTCAATAGAAGTCCATCTGTGGTGCCTCAGGAGAAAGTCAGATTTCTCATCATCCACCTGCTCAGTCCCTCCCACCTCTCTACTCTCACTGCGTGCTCCACCCAGGACGACTTCATGGGCCACTCTCCCACCTATATCCCTGCTCTATGCAGTCCCTTTGCCTAACAAATACTAGGAGGAATGGGGAGATCCCGACCCCTACCCTGAACTTAGTCTTTAATGTCTCTAACCTTTATAGTTGCTTGATCTCTGAACTTGAACTTCCTGGGACTGGTTTCATCTCCCCTAGGGCTCCATCTTGTTCTAGCTGAGGATCTGAAATCCTGGAGGAAAGACTCCTTTACGGCCTGTCCTCATCAGATACAATGGGCAGAAGTACATGGGCAGTTGTGTGTGCATGTGTCACCACTGACAATGTGGGTTTGCATCTGTGTGTGCACATAGCAACGAGTATTCTGGAGATGGGTGCCCTGTGTATCTATGGCTGTGTATCTGTGTGCATGTGTCTATGTGTGAGTTTATGGATTTATGTGGTTGTGGTGTGTCTGAGTGTGTGTGTGTGTGTGTGTGTGTGTATGTGTACCTATGTGAGACTGTGTATGTACCACTGCCTGTGAATTTTAATCTGGGCTTTTCTGGTGTAGCTGGAGAAAGGATTAGCAGCAGTTATCGTCCTATGGGTCATGACCCCTTTGGCAAACCTCTATCTCCAAACATATTTACATTATGATTCATAACTTGAAATTACAGTTGTGAAGTAGCAATGATATGACAGCGAAGCATTAGGGATGTTGAGGACTGTTGGATTAGAGGACCCTTTGTTTACATGGAGAGTGACTGGGGGGGACACAGGAGGGTGTGGGAAAGTGAGGAGGGGAGGAGAGGGACAGTGACAGGTTTGTTATTATGATGAGTGACAAACACTGCCACTAAAAAGCCCCCGGGGCATGTCACACAGCAGTGCCCAAGGCTGTGTGTGAAGAGTGAGCCAGTCCACTTGTTCACCCATTCCCAACAGGCACAGTTGGGCCTGGTATTTCCCTTCTGTCCCACACATGGCCTCAGGGCTCCTAGGATGAGGAAAGACCTCAGGCACAGGATCTCCAGTCAGGGTACTTGGAAGTAAGGTTTGTCTAGACAAAAATGATAAGAAAGAAGGAGCCAGATGGCGTGTCAATATAAACCATTATGCCATATACCATACGTCCATGTTAATGAGTGTGCTGCTGCCCTGTCATGTTCTTGGGCACAGGGACAGAAACCTCTTTGACAGCCTCTGTGAGTTCACAGAAGGATCAGTACAACAGCAAGCAGGCTGTGGCCTTGCCCTTTCTTCTCCACCCTCCCTGGCTCAGGGTCTGCCAAATCATGCCAAGCTTCTACAAATGTGACCTGATCATTCTAGCCCTGCTTTGGGAGGTGCCAGCGGCTCTGTCCTCAGGCCAGAATGAAACCTGGGGTCAGAGTACCGTAGGTGCAGGGTGAGAGGGTCAGGACTGCTGTTGAGAAGATGCTGAGTCTAGACCCTGGGCTCTCTCTCATGTTCTCTCTCTCTCTCTCTCTCTCTTTCTCTCCCTCTCTCTCTCTCCCCTGTGGCCCCCATAGCCAGAGAGGATTTGAATGTTGTACAGGGGGCATCAACCTCCTGTTCATAGGCAGTAAGGTATGCTGGGTATGCGAGGAGGGGCACCTCCCATCTCCATCCAGATGTTACCTCTCTGAGCAGTAGTTCTTTATGTCCTGTCTCCTCTTTTGTATGTCTTTCTTACCTTCACTGTCCAGATTTCCTTCTTATGAACCCAGTCTCATCTAGGCTGAATTTATTTAACATGACATTTGCAAAGCCCCTATTTCAAAATAAGATCAGATTCACTGAGACCAGTGGATGCAATTGGGTCTATCTTTTTAGAGCTGCTATAATGCCTGGTACATACTCACCTGTCAACAGTTTTTACATTTTTAAAAATTATTTATTTATTCTCATTTTATGTGCATTGGTGTTTTGCCTGCATGTCTATCTGTGTGAGGGTGTCAGACCTTGGAATTACAGAGAGTTGTGAGCTGCCATGTGGGTGCTGGGAATTGAACCCAGGTCCTCTGGAAGAGCAGCCAGGGATCTTAACCACTGCGCCATCTCTCTAGTCCCCAGCAAATGATGTCTTAAACAAAAAGAGCAGATAGGAGAAGCTGAGAAAGCTCAGGCTGACAAAGTTTCTGTGCATGTATCCACATATTCACCTGAGCATCTGTGTGCCTGGGCAGTGTATGCACAGGAAGCAAGGAACTACTCATGGTGTTACTCCCAAGAGGTCTGGGTCAGGTGACTGGAGGAACTCAGTTTACAGCCAGGCCCAGGGCAAAGTATCAAATTCCTCCGTGAAAGGTTTGCTCCTCTGAAATTTTCTAAGAAATGTTTAACAAGGCCACCACTGACATCATGTGCAGATACTCGGGAGCCTTGTACTTCCAAGGCTGCCCAAAACCACAGCTTTGTCTTGATGGAAGAGGCATGCATTGGGGGGGGGGGGGCAGTCCAACTGGCAGAGCCACTTGTGGAGTCAAGGATCAGGGAACCTCAGTGGAGATTATAGACAACCACCTCCAGGCAAAGAAGGAGTTGATCTGTCCCTCCTTGTAACTCTTAAACATCTGGAATCAGACTGACTCAGCTAAACCCTTTTTCCCCACAGTTGCCCCTGGGGGTCCTCCTGGGCCAGGTGGGTGGGTTGGGATGAACAGGCTTGTTTCTCTCTGGTTCCTATTCCACTCAGAACCTTCTGGCTTCTGCCAGAGGGCAGCCTATGAGCTCATCAGGTTCCTGGTGGAGACCTGGGTGAGTTGAGTTCATTTGTACTGCCTTGGTCAGTAACGGGTCATGCTCCAGGGTTTAGGACACAGGTTAGCACTGATAAGGCCCATGGAGCCAGTGATATGACCCATAGAGCCATTCCCTCTGCCCAAGTCTAGACATTTGTGTTCCCTCTTTAGACTGTCCAAGGACTCCATACCAGTCTCAGAAAGCCCCCAACCACTCCCAGATGTTCCCTCCTGTGGGATAGTCCCACCTTCTCCAGCCTGGCTGGCCTGAGAGGTCCAAGCTTCAGGATTATAGGGACTCTTTGGGCTGCTCCAGGAACCCCTCATTAGATAGCAGCTCCCTACCCTCACCCCTGAACTGGACACTATGGGGTGGAGCCATCAAAAAGCCTTAATTAGTCTCCTGGTGCTGACAGAGGTTAAAGAGATCCAGAAATTCAGGTGTACAGAGGGAGCTTGAGAGCAAGGTGGGGAGGGGCAGGGGAGGAAAAGGCTCTGGAGGTCATAGGACAGGGAAATGGGGGAGAGAAAGCCAAGAGATTGGTGCACCAAGCCGTAAGGCAGTGGTAGCAGAGGCCCCAGGTGGGGATTTCTTGGTTGGATTTAAGGGATAGAAAAATGAGGGGCCATCAATAAAGTGGCTAGGCTTTGCCGATGCCTAGGAGGAAGTTGCTCCTGGTAGTCACTAGACTGCTTCAAGCTGGAGGAACTGTGAGCAGTTTGGGCTTTCGACAGGGCTCTCTGATCCTGCTGAGATACGCCATGATCACATGGATTTCTGGCATCTCCGGTCCAGTGGGGACTGAAGTTCTGGCTGAGTCAAGAACCCTGGGACTACATAGAGATGTGTATGTGAGCCCTGGTGGGGCGGGGTCAGGAGTGCTGGGGGAAGCTCATTGGGCTGGGAGTTTCTAGGGCTTTTGTTTTGTTTTGAAGCACTAGGGACCAGGTTAAGCACATTGACAAGTGTTCTACCACTGAGCTAGGTCCCCAGCCCTTAAGTACTTCTGAGACCTTTGACTACACTAGACCACACCAGAGGCTCTGAGGACAGTCCTGTGCTCAGCTGTGTGAAAAACAAGGGGCACTTGATTGACTCCCCCGCCCACATCCCTAGCGCACACAGCTTGCTCACAAGTTGTGCCAAAAGCCACAGAAATGAAACCTGCTCACCTTTCTTCAGCACTTGTAAATTACATAATGCGCCAACTTGCCAGACCACAGAATGCTCGAGAACACCCAATAAACATCTTGGTCACATGGAAAGAGATTAGTTCAGAATGTTGTTTGTGTTCTCTGGCTCCTATAGTGTACCTGGCGCTCAGTGGCCACCCAACTGGTCTCTGAAAAAAAACCTCAGTTGTCCCAAGGTGGCCCTGATAGGACTTGGGTTAGGTACATATCAGTTGACCTTTCCCCCAGGCTAGGGGGCAAGGGTACTTGGCTACAGAGCCTCATACACCAATTCTCTAGTCAGCCTGTGGAGGTTGAGCATCTGGAAAGATCCAGGAACAAGAAAGACTTCAGTGAGAGCAACTACTATGGCCTTCCCAGAACAGTGACCATCTGTGGGTGCTCAGTGCCCACCCTGGCTGAATTGCCTGGTCTCAAGACAGCTTCTCTCAAAGGCTTTTTTTTTTTCTCTTTTGTTCCTTGTGACCAGTCCTCTGAGCACAGACCACATTATTTACAGAGGCTTTAGATGGGTACCAGGAGGCCATCTCAGCAAGCTGGAGAGTCATTCTTCCAGCACTGTAGACAAGTGCACACCAGACCTGCCTGAGGGAGCATCTCCAAGGTCTCAGGAGTGACTGGATTCTCCTGGCTTCCAAGAATACCTTGCAGGGATCTTTCTTAGCAACAGGCTTTGGACAATGTGATTGGAGTAGACGGGGAAAGCCAGAGGAGCTAAAGAATTGGAAGTGTCCCTATCACAGGAGTTAGAGGAGACTAAAACCTCCCCCCCCCCCATTACCATTCCCATTGGTGGGTAGAGAAATTGAGACCCAGAAAGAAGGGGGGTGGTTATGGTCATTTAGTTTGATCATACTATCCCAGAGTCCACATTCTGGACAGTTTGGACTTTTTCAGCAGTACTGAGGGCCATCAGGACAGCTCTGAGCAAGGAGCTACTGAAGAGGAAACAGGGGGATGACAGGCAGGTCTCATGATTCCTCTGAATTCATTGGGAATGCAGTTGACAACATATCCCAGCAGTCTTTGGGGATCAACATGGTAGAGGTGAAACAGTGTAAGATTGTGACCGTTCATCTCAGTCAACGTGAGTCTGACATACCAACCATGGCACCCTATGGCTGTCCATCCTGGGGCTCACATTGGCTATATTGTCATTTGTAACAATGTGACATTATGGCTACTTCAGACAGCTGGTGTTTGCAGTGTTCTCCCTGTAAGCAGGGGCTTGGGAACATGAACATAAGTGATAGGTGTTTGTGTCTCTTAGTACATGTGGCCTAAGATTGGGTGTGTATTCAAGAGCTGTCCAGGATAGTGCCTGTGAATGTAATCAGCGGGTTATCCTAACAGGAAACTGACCATAAGATCTTTCAAACCTGAATTGTCACTTTGGAGTTGGCCAGGATTTTCTGCTTGGTAAGACACAGGCAGACTGTGGAAAAACCTTTTGAAGTACAGTTACCCAATATGAAGTGACTTATGTAACACACCAACTTACCTGGCCATAGAACAATCAAGATGACCAGTAGCCATCAAGTCAGAGAGGAAAATGCCAGTTCAGAGTGTTGGATTTGTGGCCTCTGGCTCCCATACTGCACCTGGTGCTGAGTGACCACTCAAATGCCCTTTGAAAAGTACCTCAGTTGTTTCATAGTAGCCATGCATAGCCACGTGTTCTAATGGACGGGCCTGAGAAGAGAATGGGAGAAGGGCCTGTGGGGGATAGTGGGGTCTGAGGTGAAGATCAGCCACATGTGCTGCGGTCAGTCTTCAAACCTCTACCCTAAGTCAATTTCTATTGATTTCATATCCACAGTTTGCTGAGAGTGAGAGCAGGTCTGACCAAGGGTCAAGTGTAACAAAAGCTGCTGCGCCGCCGCTGCTGGGCACATTGGAAAGCTTGGATGACCTTACATGACTGGGTGGCATGGGGTGGCAGGGTATCCAGACCTGGTCGTTTACAGAACCTTCCAGGGCAGACTCTTGAGGGTGTCCAAGCAACTGGGTACCTGGTAAATGATCTCAGTTCTGTGCCCCAGCCTCTCTTCGGTCTCCTTGCTGACCAGCCATCAGCTGCTTTCTGCATTGCTTCTTTGCTAACACAATGTGCCCAAAGACTTTGGGGCCTAGGGACATCCACATATAATACTCATACACACACACACACACACACACACTCACACACATACACACACACACTCACACACACTCACTCACACACATACACACACTCACACACACTCACACACACTCACACACTCACTCACACACATACACACACTCACACACACTCACACACACTCACACACACTCACACATACACTCTCACACACACTCACTCACACACATACACACACACTCACACTCACACACACTCACACACTCACACACATACACACACTCACTCACACACATATACACACACTCACACTCACACACACACTCACACACACTCACTAACACACACATACACACGAGAGAGGGAAAAAAAAAACAAAAACAACAAAAAATAATCCTCATCCATTTATGTACTACATTCATTCAGGCATTCATTTATTCATTCAACAAGCACTCGTTGAGCATCCCGGGGTGGGTGGGGCACCAGTTTGTTGTACTCCCAGGTCAGGGTAATGAAAGCATGGCTCAACAGACCTCTGAGTGTAAGGCTAAGCAAAGAGGAACCTGGGGCTCAGTGGGCTTGTGGCCGTTAGCACCACAAGAGTGTCACAACCAGCCACAGCACCAAGCCGGAGGTTGAGTAAATATGTGGCAGTCCCCTCCCACCGGCAGGTCCCCCAAGACTGGGTCTAACATAGTCACTCTGCGGATCCCCAAGGCCTGCCTTGCTGGAGGTTGAATCCTAAGGCTACAGAGTTGTCTTCCCATCCTACAGAACAAGGCCCATCTCTTGACTGGACCCTGCAATCAAACTTCCAAGTTGTTTGTGCTAGATGACAGCGTTACTGCTGTGGCAGGCTAGAAGCTGAAAGGGTCTCAGTCGGTCCCACTATCAGCCCATCCCCCACCCCACTATCAACAGCCCACCCCCCACCACACTATCCTCAGCCCATCCCCCACCCCACTGTCACCAGCCCACCTCCCACCCCACTATCATCAGCCCACCCCCCACCTCACTATCACCAACGCATCCCACTAGATCCTCCTTCCTAACTCCCTCTCCTCCCACCATCTTTTTTTTTTTTTTGACTCCTGAGGTCACCTCAGGCCAGCTCATCCTTTTCTTCCCTCATCCTGTCCCCAGAAGCTGTGTCATGGTGCTTCCCACCATGGCCCTGAAGAGAATCCACAGGAATGGAATGGTCAGATCCCCAGCCCACAGTTTTCAGCAGGTCCTGTGGAGATAGCTTCCACTGGAGAGCTAGTACTATAGGCCCGGCCACAGCCCAGTCCCTAGCCCGTGGTGTTATTTTCTTGTCAATTCATTTCCAGACAGATTATCCCTGCAAACCACCTAAGGGTGCCTTTACAACAAGAACTTATCATCCGGGAGCTGGGGAGCTGGCTTAATAGTTAAGAACACTTTCTGCTCTTGCAGAAGACCTGGGTTTGGCCCCCAGAACCTACATGACGGCTTACAGACACCTGTAACTCCAGTTCTAGGGCATCTGACACCTTCCAGTCTCTGAGGGCACCAGGCACACATGAGGTACATATACATGCATACACTCATTCATACATACACATAAGATTAAATAAATACATGGACGGTTCATTAAAGCATTTATCATCCCTCTGGGGATGTGGATCAGTTGATAGAAAGCTTGATTATCATGTATAAGTCCTGAGTTCAGTCTTAATATTCCAGTTACCTTGTTATCTCTATCTGTTCTTTGTGATGTGCCCAAGCCGCATGATCCCTTAGTGCCTGGAATTGTTCTGATCTAAGTGCCAAGGAGGAGCTGGGGAAAGGACTGAGGCTAGGGAACAAAGCTAACACTCTGTAAAGAAGTGCCTCACCACCCCTGGGGCCTTCCAGCTCCTCCACTGCCCTCACCCTGGGATCCAATGGCTTCTATAGACCTGTGTTTAAAGACCTTAGCTTCCTAGCGCTGCAGAGACCTGAGCCAAGCTTTCCGGCTGCAGCTCCTTTGTTGATTCTGATCTAAACCTCAAAGCCACAAGACAATTCTGGAGCAATTAAGTGTTGGTATACCACGACCCCCTGCTGGTCTTGCCCAAGTACTGTTATCTCAGTACCGGGAATGGTACTAAGGTTTCTGGCCTTACTTTCCCCCACCAGTACCTGAGGGCTTTCATTGAACTCAACAGGAAGGCCTGGAAAAAGAGAGCCTTGGAACCCCTTGGAAATCTCGTGAGGAGGTAGGTGACAAGGAGAATGCAGGTCTGGCTGGAATCCTGACTGCAGTGCTGAAGCTTTAGCCACTTTCTGGGCTGGAGAGATGGTTCAGGAGTTAAGAGAACTGATTGCTCTTCCAAAGGACCCAGGTTCAATTCCCAGCACCCACATGAAAGACCATCTGTAACCCCAGCTCCAGGGCATTCAATACCCTCACATGGACATATATGCAGGAAAAACAATAATGTACATCAAATAAAAATAAGTAAATCAAGAAAAAAAAAGTTGGTTTCTCAATCCTTAATTCTGTTATCTGTACCCAACAACTGACACTTCCTGCCTGCTGCTCTCTGTACAGTTGAGTCCAGAAAGACCTTGTCCCACTGAGCTCTCACATCTATCTTGTGTAAAGATTCTCCTGAGAAATGGAACTGGTAGGATGGAGGGAAAGGGAGAAACTGACTCAGTGATTTCAGAGACTGACAAGTAGACGGGTGGGTGGAGGGAGCATGGGTGGACTTGATGTTCTGGCCAGACTTCGGTCTCTCAGCTTGTGATACAAGGCTTATTCCAGGAAATCTGTGTTTACTCCAGAAGCCTTCAGCTCACTGGTGGAGACCCACCCTCCTTATCCAGAATGATCTTCTTCATTTAAAATCAGCTATGCATTGAGGAAGTGGTGGCACATACCTTTAATCCCAGCACTCAGGAGCCTTAGGCAGGCAGGTCTCTGAGTTCAAGACCAGCCTGGTTTACAGAGCAAATTCCAGGACAGCTAAGGCTATATAGAGAAACCCTGTCTCAAAAACAAAGCAAAATAAACAAAACCAGCTGGTCACAGGTATTAGTTGCTGCAATATTTAGACTAGGGTTCAAACAGTGGACCCAGTTGCAAAGCTGAGGTGACATGGAATATTTGACCATTACAGGACTCACTCACTTTTTGTGTGTGAGGAAATTGAATCTCAGGGCCTCTATTGACTGCTTGAGGCTGAAGGAGGGAATATAGAATGTAGACACTGGATAGGTGCTTATAAGGAGCAGGCTTCACACACTCCTGCCTGGCTTTCTCATGTCTGTGACAGGTAGTGACTGTTAGCCTTCTGCTGTTAGACCTCAAAAGGGGTGGAGATATTGTTGGACCTAGGCAAAGAGGCAGAGAGAGGAGGATGCTATTTTCTTTTCTTTTTTCTTTTGGTTTTTCGAGACAGGGTCTCTCTGTGTAGCCCTGGCTGTCCTTGAACTCACTCTGTAGACCAGGCTGGCCTCGAATTCAGAAATCTGCCTGTCTCTGCCTCCCAAGTGCTGGGATTAAAGGTGTGCCCCACCACAGGATGATATTTTCTATTGTTGAAGGAAAGTTTTGTGGTATGGAGCAAAAGAGCCTGGCTCCTTCCAGAGACTCCCAAGATGGGGAAGAAGCCCAGAGCCACTGACCATGTACAGATGACGGGGAATGGGTGGTGTCTCCATGTGTGTAGGGTCTGGAAGGAGTCCTACCGGCTGAGGTCCTGGCTGTCTGTAGAGTGGTCCTGGGACTCCAACTGGAGCAGTCATCCAGAGTATACCTATACTGAGACCCAGTACCCACTGAGACCCAGTACCCACTGAGACCCAGTACCCTCAGTGCAGCCACAGCCTGCTTCCTTACAGCTTCTCTCTTGGTTGGGAAAATTGGTCTTAAAGGCAGAGGCAAACAGCCATACTCCCTTCGTGATGACTGTATACAAGTTATCTATCTTGGGTTCTGTCCCATTTAGGGACTAACTGTGGCCTTGTCTTGTGCGGTTTCTTCTAGGGGAACCTGAAGTTGGCAATCATCACAGCATCTGGCCAAACACTTTAACACAGTCGCTAACTGCATTTCTAGTAACTGCCCCCCAACCGTCCTCCCTGACCTTACACACCAAGATCTACTTCCCTTCTGAGCGCCTAATCTCTCCCCCCACCCCCAGACAGGGTCTCTCTCAGGTAGCCCTGGCTGGCTTGGAGCTCATTGTATAGCTCAAGCTGGCCTGATCTCACAGATCTATTTGCCTTTGCCTCCTGAAGGCTGGGATTAAAGGTGTGTGCCACACCACGCTATAGCCTTTGCTCACTCCTCTCAGCTTCTCTTTTTGTTCCAGGATCCCTCTCTCTTCACAGAAATAATACAGGGTAGCCCTTCTTCAAATACCTGCAGCATCACAGACCAAGGCCACAGTTGGGATAATCTCATTGCTTAGAATAAACGGGGAAATTAAGGGGTCACGGGAAGGGAATGGAGGTGCCAGCCCCAGAATCTGGTCAAAGCCTTTCAATTTGAGCACGTGACTCATGAGATGGCTCAGCAGGTAAGGGTGCTTGCTGCCAAGCCTGATGATCTGAGTTCGGTCTCTAGAATCCACAGGGCAGGAGAGAACCAGTTCCTGAAAGTTGTTCTCTGGTAGCTTCCATGTGCGTGCCTTGATACGTGTGTGTGTGTCCTCCCAAGACACGTGCTAAAAGACACATAATAACTTCAGTACAACTGACATTTACTATGAAGGTTGCCTACACAGGAGCAGGACTCCTTTCATACAAAGTTTTTTTTTTTTTTTTTTTTTTTTTGGTTTTTTCGAGACAGGGTTTTTCTGTGTAGCCCAGGCTGTCCTGGAACTCACTCTGTAGACCAGGCTGGCCTCGAACTCAGAATTCCGCCTGCCTCTGCCTCCCAAGTGCTGGGATTAAAGGCGTACGCCACCACTGCCCGGCCTAAGATTTTTTTTTTAATATTCTATTTATTTTATTTATACAAGCACACTGTAGCTGTCTTCAGACACATCAGAAGAGGGCATCAGATCCTGTTACAGATGGTTGCGAGCCACCATGTGGTTGCTGGGAATTGAACTCAGGACCTCTGGAAGAGCAGTCAGTGCTCTTAACCATTGAGCCATCTCTCCAGCCCCCATATAAAGATATTTTAAATAAAAATGCTGAGCTAGCAATGAGCCATGCTAAGGCCTAGGTGGGTATATATATGGTCTTTCTCCTTTTTCCAGCTGTGATCCTACTTTATAAAATCTCACAAGAAATTTCTATTTATAGAAAAGATAGGTCTTAACACCCTTGTGAGACTCTTGTGACTCTCTGCCTTTATCTAATCAGATTGTAATCCTGTTCTAGGCACCTCTAGCTCCACCCTACCCTTTCATTGATCAAACAGTGTCAGTGTTCTCCTGAATGCCTTTGAACTCATAGCTTGGCAGAAGCACCTAGATCTAGGTGAGTTTGCGACCAGCCTGGTCTACAGAGTGAATTCTAGGGCAGCCAGGGCTACACAGTGAGACTCTGTCCAAAAAAAAAAAAAGCCATATGTGGTGGCTCATAACTTTAATCCCAGCACTGGGGAGGCAGAGGCAGGTGGGTCTCTGAGTTCAAGGCCAATTTGGTCTACACAGAGTTCTAATATAGCCAGGGCTACACAAAGAAACCTTTTTTTTTTTTTTTGGTTTTTCCAGATAGAGTTTCTCTGTGTAGCCCTGGCTGTCCTGGAACTCACTCTGTAGACCAGGCTGGCCTCAAACTCAGAAATCTGCTTGCCTCTGCCTCCCAAGTGCTGGGATTAAAGGCCTACTTTAGTCTTAAAATAAATCTCAGGCTTAGGTTTAGGCTTATGCTTGTTTTAGGTTGCCTCTCCTTGACATCAGGTCTTAGTTATGACCAGAATCCACCTCCTCCCTTCTCTTCCCACAGCCTCCTGGCACACACCAGGTTTTTCCCTGTACTCTGTCTCCCCAGTAGCTCAGAAGGCCATCAGCCAAAGTGAAAAGAGAGTTCAAGGATCGCCTGTGCCTGGACATGGAGGGGAAGATGGCTAATAGGACAGAGGTTTGGCCTGGGGACCTGCCCATTGGTGAGAATGTCTCACTAAAGTCTCTGGTGGGTGAGAGCACCAACAACACAGAACTGTTAGCATTGTCAGGAACCATGACAGGAAACAGCATTGTCAGGAACCATGACAGGAAACAGCATTGTCAGGAACCATGACAGGAAACAGCATTGCAAAAGGAGTCTACAGAGGGTTGGAAAAATGGCTCAGCAGGTAAAGACACTGCCAAGCCAGAGGACAAATCACACACAGAGACTCTCTCTCTCTCTCTTTCTCTCTCTCTCTCTCTCTCACACACACACACACACACACACCATAGCAACACCTTGTCTCAATAAAAGCCAAGCCACGGCGGTGTTTCTCTTTAATCCCAGCACTTGGAAAGCAGGGCAGAGGCAGGCAAGTTTCTGAGTTCTGAGGATGATTTAGAAAAGGAAAAAAAAATGTTAACAGATTGGACAGTTCCATTGGCTAACTGGCTGTCACCTACACACAATAAACTAACGGAACTCACGTCATCGTGAAGTCTTCTATTTTGACCCAGATTTGTTTGTGGTAGGGGCACCTGAAGTGGAAACTGGGGGTTCTATGGAAAGTCGGTTGGATGGGGTTTTACTGGGGCAAACACGTGAAGGAATGTTTCTCTGAAGCAGACACAGAAGAGAAGATGTTCTGCTAAAGCAAGCAGTTTCTTGCCGATTCTGCAGACTCGGGCTGATTGGATACATGTGCTGAGGAGAGACCTGTGCTGAAGCAAGGCATGCAGAGGACGTGTGACATTTGGAGGGTGTAAATAGGACTCCACGGACAACGATGGAGACAGAGCTTGGCTTGCTGGTACAGCTAGCTATGTAACTTTGTGGGTCTTGAGTCTTCTCTAATCTCTGCTTTCCTGAGAGAGGCACAGCCAAGAACTTCTCCTGTTGTCCCTCTGGGTCCCTCCGGTTGACTTGAGCCGCGGCTGAGGCCTAGCTGTCTCTGTTAGGTCAGATCACCACTGCTGCCTCAGTACATGCCTTGACTCAGCACATGCATCCAATCAGCCGAGTCTGCAGAAGCGGCAAGAAACTGCAGCACACCACTAGAAGTTTTTTAGTGCATTTCTCTCAATGGAGTCCCGACAAATGCAGCTCAACTACACAATGTAAGGCAGACCAATACATGCGTGTTGTTAGCAAAGAATCCTTTATCATATGTCCTTTCACACGCTTGCTTTAGCAGAAGATTCTCTCCTGTGTCTGCTTCAGTGAAATGTTCCTTCACAAGATGGCCTTAGCCTTTCACACCCATGTCCACGTTAACAAAACATTCCTTCACATGTTTGCCCCAGTAAAACACCATCCAACTGACTTTCCATACATAGAACCCTCAAGTTTCCACTTCAGGCATTGGTTCTGTAAATTACACTTTTTAAAAGATTTATTTACTTACTTTATGTATGTGAGTACACCGTAGCTGTCTTCGGACACACCAGAAGTGTGCATCAGATCCCATTACAGATGGTTGTGAGCCACCATGTGGTTGATGGGAATTGAACTCAGGACCTCTGGAAGAGCAGTCAGTGCTCTTAACCATTGAGCCATCTCTCCAGCCCCTGTAAATTACATTTTTATTAATTTACTGTCTGAATGCATGTGTGTGGGGTCAGAGGACAACTTGCAGGAGTTGGTTCTCTCCTTCTACTGTGTGAATCCTGGGGATTGAACTCAGGTTGTCGGGCTCTGCAGCAAGCCCCTTAATATGCTGAGCCATCTAGATAGCCTGGCATCGTTTTAAAAGCAAAAACAAACAAATAAAAACATGTTATGTAGGTTTGCTAAAAATAAATTAAAAACAAAACCAAAACAAAATACAACCTGAACCAAGCAGATATCTAGGCCATAACTTGTGGTGTGTGGCTGAAGGGCTAGATTCTGGGAACCTGTGGAGTCCTCTGGACATCTCATCTCTAGAACAGTGTTGGAGGTGGGCTGTCCAGTGAGGATCCCTATCCAGATCTACCTCTGGAAGCATTAACAGCCTTGTTCTGTTTTAGGATATCCGCCAGAGAAGACTGCTTGGACATGGGCTTAAGACAATAGAAAGTAGTTATTAGCTGGCTGCCTGGGGACTATGCTAGGTATTTGGGATCCTCTTGTGTAGCTCTGAGTCTTTCTTGGTGTGAGCTTTGAACAGCATGCTCCAGTTAACAAGAACAGTAATCAGAACTGTAGAAACAAAAAAGATTAGTACATTTTGAGACTTTCCCATAACTACGGACTTCGATGGATTAGACCTTCGGTTTTGTTTGGGCAGGTATCTGTGAGCTGAGCTTTATAGCCTGGATGGCATTTCCATCATGGAGTCTGTTGTGCTAAGGTCTGGGGACCCATTACAGCTCCCCTAAAAATGGAGCCCCTAATCCCACCCTCAGCTTCATGAACAGAAGTCAGGGCCTACATTATGCTCTCTGCCCCAGGTCAGGGTCTGAGGTCATTCCAAAGGCAGGGGCTAGGCAAAGCAGATGCCTTGAGCCTCCTGCTTTCCTGAACCTCCAAATCCCATCTCACATAGCAGCTCCTGACCTTGACCCTGTGAGCCTGGAGTTCATGTCTCCAGCTCTCCAGGGCAGCGCTGGGTTGCCAGGTTGCCCTCACTGGCCACTGCACATGTGGGTACTGGTACAAGATGTCCTTCTGGTTCAAGGCTATGAGCAAGCAGAAGCAGCCAGGGCTGGACTGCTTTGTTTTCTTTTTACTTTAGTTTTGCATTGCTGGGAATTGGATGCAGGACACTGAGCATACTAGGCAACACTGTCCCCTATCTATGAGGGTCTTCTTGAGGAGAAACTGAGGCCAAGAGAGTGGTAATTAGTAAGATTGGCTAGTAAGCTTGTCATGTAGGGGGACTGCTGAAAACAGCTTGTGGGGCCCAGAATAAGGGGAGTGGAGGAGGACTCTGGGGCAAGGCTTGACATTTTCTTTCTGGCCTGGATGATATTCAGCAGCCCCTGACCGTGACAGTGACGCAGACTGGCTGAGAAGTAGAAGTGTCTCAGCGTCATTTCCAGAGTGAGGGCTGACCTTGCTTGAACTCCAGCGGTTGGGGCACCCATGCTCAGGGCCAGAGCAAAGGATAAGAGGAGTTTATCCTGCAGTTCAGGGGGGGTTGTGGAAGGAGGAGGGAGTGGGGTGGGGGGAGGAGCCCTGGAGAAGGGAAGACATGGATGAAGAGGGGAGAATGTAGACCAAAAGCAGCAGCACAGGAGAAGCTGCAGCAGCACAGGGCCTGCCTGGGTACAAAGCCAAGGCAGGTAAGCCCAGGGCAGCTGAGGCCACTCCCACTTCACAAAGATGGCCGCTGAGTACATGGAGCTGCTACTTAAGAAGCTGTGATGTAGAAGCACTAGGATTATAATTCTTAGACTTAGTTTTTCTGGTTCAAAAAAAATCGAGGCGCATTTTGAAGCTAGAGACCTACATTTTGAGGAGAACCTTGGTAGTAGTTCTTTAGGTTCTGACACTGTGGCTCATTTAAGGCCTCTCTGGTTTAACTTCTTGCCCCAGCTCCTGGCGGTATACATGTGGCCAAGCTATTCAGGCTGACTCACAGGCCACGCTCCCCTCCCACAGTCCTGGGACTCTCCACTCCTGATTTTACCCAGCAGTCTCCCAGCACCATGTAGACCCACCCTTCCAGCCACCACCTGCTTCTCTTCAGGGAGCCTTCCTCCTTCCGGTTGACGTAATAGATCCTCTATCTGGGATTGTTTACTACATCCTATTTCACTTGCCCCGTGGGTGGGCCTCTGAGCCCCCTACCCTCCCACACGCACATTAAACAGGAAACTTCCAGAGAACTGGAGGCCCAGTTTAAACAATAAGCCTCTGCAGTCACGACTTTATCCTCACACGCCCACCAGTGATAAGTGGAGCTGGGAGAACTTTGCTAATGAGGAAAATCAAGCCTTAGCTGTGAAGGCCAAAGCCAGTTGAGATTCAGGGCTGAATTTAGAACTCTTGTTTGCTCCAGTATTCAGTTTGGTCTGTGTCTGCTCTGCTACTCTTCATCAAACAGCTCCTAAAGACAGCCAGGCAGCAGGCATTATGATCCCAATGTCCAGATAAGGAAAGTGAGGCCCAGACCAAATGCAATCACTCAGCACCAGGTCTGACTTCTGAGTTCAAGTGCTGGCCTTCTCTCTCTTCCCTCTGACTGATAGGTGCTACTCCTTGGCAAGATGGGAACCAGAGCCCTTATCTTGGCATGCCCACTGTGCCACTTTGGACTCAAGTGCTTCCTCCAAAGTCCCAGACTCACCACACCAGTCTTACAGTTAAGTGGTGATTCTGAGGGAAATCAGGAAGTACCTGGGCATGCCTCCATCTTTATCACTCTGGACTTTGTTCTTCTTGTTGATGTCCAGCTGAGAAAGACACAACCAGAATGGTTCTTTCCCCAATTGCAGGAGGGCAGCTCTTGGCCTGGCACAGGTCCAGCCTAACCCAGTCTGGGGCAAGCTGAGGAGGGTGTGGAACAACGAGGAGGTAAGGTTGGCGTGCCTGAGAAACTGCCAAGCCCTACCCCTCAGGTGAGGTCTCAAGAGCTTCAAAGGAGGCAGGACTCAGCTCTGCACTCCAGGTGATGAACCAGCTTAAGCTTAAAAGCCACCTTAAAGACAAACTAGGCTCATTCCTGTTTATGATTAAACCTCTGTTTCTCAAGGATTAGGCTATGCCCCACCTGTAACCTTACCTACAAATGGTTTTGTACTGACTGTTCTAGAAAAGGGTAACCAGGTCTTTGTTTAAAAAAATTATGACCATCAGGTAACCCTACCTTTGTTTCAAAAGGTTATGTCTCTCTGTTGTCATGACTACATTATGACCACCTTGAAATCATGTCTGTGTTTCAGGAGATCCTTATGACTAACTTGTATGTTTATGTTCTGTTCCTCTAACCCCACCTATTTTGCCCACCAAATTCCCCATTTGGAAACACCCTACCTCTGAACTATAAACACCTCCTCCTCCTCATGTCCAGTGCTGACCTCTCAGTCAGTGCATTAGAGGAAGACGGCCTGTGTACACGAATAAGAAAAGCTTGCTTTAATTGCTTGCTTGCTTTAATAAATTTGACCATGATTTGGGTCTGTGGTCTTTCTCCTCTCCTCTTTTGGATTAACACAGGACAAAGAGCTAAACCTTTCAACTGGTGTGCATCACAACCCCAAGTACTTTGGACAGTGCTCCATACAAAAACAAAACCAAGAGCTAATTAAGTGTTGTGGCACATGTTACAATCTCAGCGTTTGAAACAGAAGCAGGAGAATTTGGCAAAGTTGGAGGCCATCCTGGCCCACAAAGCAAAACTCTGACTCAATAAAACAATAAAAACGGGTGAGGGATGCAACTCAATTAGGGGAGTCTTTGCCAAGCATGCAGAAGACCCTGGATTCAATACTCAGTGTTGTATCTAGGCATGGAGGCTCACACTTGCAATCCCAGGACTGGGGAGGTAGAGACAGGATGACTCCAGGGTTGGCTACATAGCAACTTTGAGGCCAGGATGTCTTGACTACATGAGACCTTGTCTCAAAATAAAAACCAGAGCAGTAACATATAGCTGTTCAATCCTGTGTCAGGCCCAGTGCTGTCACGATACCCTCACCATCTGGGTGACTAGAGCATCTAGCCAGTTCCTCTGTTCCCTCTTTTCTTCAATTCGGACAAGAACGTGCCACCATTGGGCTCCCTTCTGCAGAAGCTTCTTCAATCCCGTGTCCGGGGTCCCTTAGCACATCTTGGCCAGGGCCATTCTATTCTTGGGCCATCCATGCAGTAATAGGTCATCGATACAAACAAAACCAAGCAACCCCCTCGTTGATCGGATCTTAAGACCCTGGCCCGAAACCCCTTTTTATATGCTCAATAAACCCTTTTTTTTTTTCAAGTGTAGGTTTCCTTCCCGGGTGAGGTTGGTTTACGACCTACACCGGGGGCGCAGGAGTCTGACGCACAGGGCTGTTTGTGGACGGTGACAGAGGGACGAAGGGAAGGAATTCAAAATTGCCCGTCCACCGCCCTGCGCTCCTGGCTCTGGCAGCGTAGGCCTGAGACAGTCCCAAGAGTTGGAGCGCAGCCCACAAAGAGGGACCTGGCACCCTGCCGGGCCGAGATCGGCGCGCGTGCGCGCGGCAGGCCGCACCCACGGCGCATGCGCAGCGGTCACTCTGGCTCTATATTTAGGGCCACCAGCGAGTGCGGCCTTAGACTGCTCGTGAACAAGGGCAGTGGTCGTTTTAGCGTCCTCTACTCGAGTGCCCACCGCCGCCTCGTCGAGAGCCCGCGCAGGTGAGGGCCGCGCTCGGTGGTCGCGGGAATCCGGCGCGCCCCGCCGCCGCGGCCACATGCCCCATCCCCCTCCGGCCACCACCTTGGCTCAGCGTCCACTCCTTGCACTTTACCTCTTGGGCTACCACAGAAGCCCCATTACGTCCCCTTCTGACAGTCTGACAGGCGGCTTCAGAACTTCTTTCCTACCCTTTCCATTCTGACCCCAGGGAGCCTCTGACTCACTGCTGACCCCCTTCCACCAGTCCGACTCTTGGCGTTGTCTAGCCCTGCTCCTGACCTAGTCGGCCCTGACCCTACCCCTCTTTCTGCCTCCTTTGCCAGTTCCAGCTCTAGGGGCATGACCTTGTCTCGGGGACTCAGGGCTGGTCTAGACTCTTCCCCCTTCCTTGGGTTGCTAGGATCCCCGGGAGTCCTTTGTACCTGGATAGGTGACAGTGATTTCTCCCCTAGCCTCACTGTTGCTCCTGGGTGTGTGCTAAGGTGTCTTAACCTACAGTGTTCACCCTTCGAGGAGCCTCTGGCCTCCCACACCTGTTCTTCCTGGTCCTTCATCTCTTCTACACCCTTAGATATTAGTCGTTCTTACTTACTCTGGTAAAGTTGCTTAGGGGGTGGGAGCGTTTCTGTAGAGGTGACCTGGGTAGAGTGTGGCTCCCACGCCTTTACTGAGCCCCATGTTGGTGCTGTCCTTTGTTTTGTTTTGAGTGGGATGTATGTCTGGGCCTCCCTTGACGTCACTCATAATGGACTCTTCTACAGGATCCAAGACACTTTCAGACATGGAGACTGTTGTTCGCCGATGTCCGTTCTTATCCCGAGTCCCTCAGGCCTTTCTGCAAAAGGCAGGAAAGTCTCTGTTGTTCTATGCTCAAAACTGCCCCAAGATGATGGAAGTCGGGGCCAAGCCAGCGCCTCGGACACTGTCCACTTCAGCAGTCCACTGCCAGCAGGTCAAAGAAACCCCTCCAGCCAATGAGAGTAAGTAGTTGGCGGTGAAGGAACACGTCCTTGGTGGTGAGGGCCACTCTGAGGGAGCCTTACTCCATTGGGATAGGCCCTTGTGTATGGGGAAGGGTCATCTTGTGCAGCTGTCCCTTTGACTCCTGAATTAGGGGCTTCTGGTGCTCCTGGTGCTTTAAAAGTAAACAGTATAGATTTCTGAATTGCATGTCAGGTCTGCTAGGCCCTAGCATTTCCTCATTGTCTGGTATAGTAGTCACTCCCAACCCTTTTCCTCTATAAAGATTCAGCCTTTGGCTTGTAAAGTAGTAATTTTAAAAATCTGTCTAGTATCTTGAGGCAGGGATACTTTGTATTTCTAGGTAAGCCCGGAACTCACTGTGTAGTCTTGGCTGGGCATAAAGTCATGACCATACCTCTGCCTCCCAAGTGCTGATATCACAAGCCTGAGCTACCACTGCCAGTTTCTTGATTTAATTTTTTAAAAGATTTATTCATTTTATTTTGTGTGTATGAGTGTTTATCTGCACTACATGCATGCTTGGTGACCCAGGGATCCAGAAGAGGGGTCAGACCCTCTGGAACTGGAGTTACAGATAATTGTGAGCCACCATCTTAGTGCTGGATACTGAACCACTGCGCCATCTCTCCAGCCTCTGTTGTTATTTTTCCCCCTTTAAGCAAAAATAAAAGTTAAGCAAACAAATATATATATATATATATATATATATATATATATATATATATGCAAGATGCATATAACATTACCATTTTAGTTTAGGGTTTTTTTTTTAAACCCAGATTGTGCTCTCCAACTTATGACAATGCTCCTGCCTTAGCCTTTTAAGTGCTAGAATTATAAGCATGCACCCTCAATTACAATGCCCATTTTAATCACTGCAGTATGTGATTAGGCAGTATTGCATACATTCATGTTCTGCCACCACCATCTAATTCCAGAACTTTCTTCATCTTCCCAAACTAAAAACGGCCATTAAACATTAACTCCCACACTCCTTCCCTCGTGCCTGGCAGCCACCACTCTGCCACTGCACCAGGTGCCTTACGTAAGTGAGTGAGGCATGGTGTTTGTTAGTGTTTGTCGGGGCGTGGACCTGTCTCATATAGATGGTGGGCTTCTCCTCAGAGTCCACTTACTCCTGGTGAGCCTGTCACCTTTCAGGCTTCTCTTCAGTGTGGGCCTCTAGCAGAGGAGTATTCGTTCTTCAGGTGGGCAGGACTTAGTCCTTTGAAGGATTTCCTGTCAGGAGTTAATTGTCTTTTCTCAGAATGTCTGTAGTGGCCATGTTTTGAGGTAGAACGCTCCTTTTCCCTTCCCTTGTCTAGATTTTTCCATAACAGATCTGCATTCCTTGTAAAATTAAGTTAATTTCAAAATACCATGTCTTGACTTCCCTTTATAGAAAATGTTATGGAAACTGTATTGAGACACCTTATCCAAGTTGTAGAAAGAGCAGCCAGTGACTCATGGGACTATTCCAAAATGACGAAGGAAGACTTTTCTAGAAGGAAGGTGAGCACATTGCTCAAGGACTCCAGGAGTGACTGTAACTTAGAGCACAAAACCAGCCCACTGTGCTAGGTCAGCAGCTTCCTTTGATGACCTTAGATGAGAAAGTAGGTGAGCCATGAGTGACTGTAACCTGCCTGGCTCTTTTAGTAGTCCTGATAGTGTGAGGACAGTTTGAAGAGCTAAGGGATAGCCGGCTCTTTCTTTCTTTCCCTTTTTTTTTTTTTTTTAAAAAAAAAAGTTGTATTTATTCAGAGCTAGAGAGATGGCTCAGTGGTTAAGAGCACACACTGACTGCTCTTCCAAAGGTCCTGAGTTCAAATCCCAGCAACCACATGGTGGCTCACAACTATCTGTAATGGGATCTGATGCCCTCTTCTGGGGTGTCTGAAGACAGCTGCAGAGAGTGGGGCCGGAGCAAGTGGGGCAGGAGAGAGAAGAAAGAGTGTCTGAAGACAGCTACAGTGTACTTATATATAATAAATAAATAAATCTTTAAAAAAGAAAAGATTTATTTATTCATTTTATGTATTTGAGTACACCATCACTGTCTTCAGACACACCAGAAGAGGGCACTAGATCCCATTATAGATGGTTGTGAGCCACCATGTGGTTGCTGGGATTTGAACTCATGACCTCTGGAATAGCAGTCAGTGCTCTTAACTGCTGAGCCATCTCTCCAGCTCTGGCTTGCTCTTTCTTTCTTTCTTTTTTTTAAAAAGAAGTTTTTGTTGTTGTTTAAGATTTGTGTATTTTACTTTATATGAGTACATTGTAGCTGTCTTTAGAACAGCGCATCAGATCTCATTATAGATGATTGTGAGCCACCATGTGGTTGCTGGGAATTGAACTCAGGACCTCTGGAAGAGCAGTCAGTGCTCTAACCGCTGAGCCATCTCTCCAGCCCTAGAAGTATTTTGAAAACTGGTTGAGCTGTATTAGGAATCTGTTTAGAACCCATGAGGATGAAATAACTGCATGGCCACCCCCAGTTGCCTCAGAGAGCATTACTCTCCTGAAGTGTGTTGAGTGTCCATGGGATAGAAATTATTGACAGTGATCCATGTCAAGAGATTTTGAGGCTAAGCTCACACATAATCCCAGCACTTAGGAGGCTGAGGCAGGAGGATTGCCGAGTCAAGCATCATGGGCTACATAGCAAGACCCTGTCTGTCTTAAACAGATAAAGAATGTTGGGTTGACTGAAAATATAAAAGAGCGCTCTTGGAGAAGTCCTGTGGGTCTAAGGTAACCTGCATGGGCCAACCAACCCTTCAAAGAGCCACTGTCACAGTGAGGCGGGTGAGGACAGATGTTGGCAGAGTTTAACGAAGGTAAACCTGGGCGGGACTATAGACTAGAGCGAGTGTGAAGTTTGAGGCGAGAGGGGAAGGACTTAGCGACTTGCTCCTTCACTCCATGAGCAGGGCTAAGGCCTCATTCTTTCCATTTCCTTCCTCAGAAGAGAAATCTGCCAAAGCCGCAGTCCAGCAGGCTCCTGACGAGTCCCAGATGGCACAGACTCCGGACGGCACACGGTTCCCGTCTGGACACCTGTCACCTGCTTCAAGCCAGGGCTCTGGGAGCAAGTGCCCTTTCCTGGCGGCACAGCTAAGTCAGACAGGCAGCAGCGTCTTCTGTAAGGCCAGCCTGGAGCTTCAGGAAGATGTGCAGGAAATGCATGCTGTGAGGAAAGGTAATAGAAATGACTCCAGTGGGAAGACTGAGGCAGTCCTTGGGCTTCTGGGACCCTCCAGTTTGTATGTGAGCTACTACTAGGCCATGTAGTAATAATGTGAACACCTTCCTCTTTAGTACCAGGGAGGAAGGAAGGCCCTCCAGCTGCACAGCCCGGGCTGTGTTGCAAAATGTGGTACTTGCTTTCTGGTGAGGGTTTAGGAGGTACCCAGCTTCCCACAGTCATGCTCACTTTCTGGAAATAACCTGTAGTCTTGAACAGATATCAGCATTGGTTTGTCTCTGGTATTACTGCAGTAAGTGCTAGCCTGAGACTCCCAAGCTATGTGTCCTGCTGATGGTCACGGAGGGACAACCTTAACCCCATCTGAGCTCCCAGCAACCCCTAAAAACCTCCGCATGCTGAACATGGTGGCACACACCTTTAAGTCCAGTATCTGGGAGGCAGAAGCAAGAGGGTCAGTGTGAGTTCTCATCTAAGTAGCCAGTTCCAAGACAGCCAGAGCTGCATAGAGAGACCCTATAGAAAAAAAAAAAGCTGCTTCAGTAGGCATTGCCTTTCATGCAAGAAGGATGCAGGATTGGAGCAGGCTGTGTGGAGTCCAGGAGACATGCCAATCGGCCGAGGAGCCTTAGGCTTTAATTCATGTCTATTAGAACTGGTAGCAGTGAAAACAGAATCGCTCTGAAGCCAGGCGGTGCACTAGACATGCCAAGACAGGAGGGTCTCGAGCTCCAGGCCATCCTGGGCTACAATAAGACCCCATCTCAAAAAACCAAAAAAGAAGCCAAGGACCAAAAGCCTATTTAAGATGCAAGCTAAGAAAGAGGCGTTACATACACTTCGTCACAACTAACTTTGGCCATGATTGGCTTTTTTTTCATGAAGTAGGCAATAAGCTATGTTTTTGGTTTTAGTTTAAGACATGGTCTCACTATGTAGCACTCTGGCCTCAGATTTACAGAGGTCTGCCTGACTCTGCTTCCCAAATGAAGCTGCACACCAAGACACCCAGACAATAAGCTATGTTTGAAAAAAAAAAAAAATTTTAATGTGTGTGGATGTTTTGCCTTCATGTATATCTTCATGTGCATCAATGTATGCCTGGTCCCCAAGGAGGCCAGAAGGGGGTGTAGTTACAGACAGCTGTGAGCCTCCATATAGATGCTAGAGATCAAACCCAGGTCTTCCAAGAGAGCAGCCAGTGCTCTTAGCCAATGAGCTGTCTCCAGCTATGTATGTGCTCCCCCCTTCCAATAAGCTATTTTTAACAGTATCCCTAAAAGGTGTTGTGAACTAAGAATCAAAGGTCAGTCCTCTGTGCCTCCTGTTACTTTGTTACAGAGGTTGCTCAAAGCCCTGTGCCTCCTAGTGTGGTCAATGTGAAAACCAATGGAGGAGATCCAAGCCGACTGCTGAAGAACTTCCAAGATATCATGCGAAAGCAAAGGCCGGAAAGAGTGTCTCATCTTCTTCAGGATAACTTGCCAAAGTGTGAGTCTTGTTGTCTGAGTCAAATGTAAGTCGGTTAGATGTGAGGTGGTGTGGAAGGTGGTGAGGGAGACTTGAAGCCCATGGCCCTTGCTTGAGTACAGTTGGGCTTAGTGGCAGTGAGTGCAGTTGGTCACTGGCCTTCAGTCTTTCATTACCTATCGCCTATGCACTGGGCAGTGTGCCAAACGCCTGCCAGGTGTCATCTAGTCCTGGGTATAGTGCCCTTAAATGACCAAACTGAGATTTGAACCCAGGTCTGTCCTTTTTTTTAAAAAAAAAAAAAAAAAAGAATTCTCTTTTGTTTGTTCCCACTTTAGCTGTTTCCACTTTTCAATATGATCGTTTCTTTGAGAAGAAAATTGACGAGAAAAAAAATGACCATACCTACCGAGTTTTTAAAACTGTGAACCGGAGAGCACAAATCTTCCCCATGGCAGATGACTACACCAACTCCCTCATCACTAAAAAGCAGGTGTCGGTCTGGTGCAGTAATGACTACCTAGGCATGAGTCGACACCCACGGGTGTGTGGGGCCGTCATGTAAGTAGCTATCAGTTTTCAGATACCACATGCATTATTCGGCAAGACGTAGATGGTTTATACAGCTAGAGCTTTAATAGGAGAACATTTAGTCACTGAAAGTGTACCACACTGATACACTACCGTTCTTTGTAGAGCCAGCTTCTTCCTTAACCTTTACAAGAATTTAGGGATTGAACTTAGGTCGCCAGGCTTTACAGCGAAGCTTCCTTTACCTGCTGAACTGTCTCACTGGCATGATATTCTTAGCCTTTGAAAATCACTACAGATAGCCTGGCAGTGGTGGCGCACGCCTTTAATCCCAGCACTCGGGAGGCAGAGGCAGGTGGTTTTCTGAGTTCGAGGCCAGCCTGGTCTAGAGTGAGTTCCAGGACAGCCAGGGCTACACAGAGAAACCCTGTCTCGAAAAAATCAAAAGAGAAAAAAGAAAATCTCTACAGATGGTATCTGGGGCGGAGGGTGTTTCAAAAAACAAAGATGAAAAGGGCATGGAAGGAAGAAAAACCTAATGTTGACCTTGGTCCTCCAACTACACACCCACCCTGCCCCACCCCACACCCACAAATACATAACACAGGGATACACAGCTCGTGCACACGGACACATAAACACTTTGGGGCTGGGCATGTAGCACAGCTACTTCTAAAAAATCTTTACTTTTTTAGAGCTCTAATGTGCAGATAGTGGATAGGGCTATTTCCGTAGGACATGTTAAAAAGCACGAAGGTCCCATCCTTGTTCTTCAGGAGGACCACCATGGCTTGAGACTGTTGCTCATGGAATTCTAAGAGGCTTGCTAAAGAGAGCCTCATGAGGTTGAGCGTAAGCTTGCATGTGTCCTAACATTGGTAACTGCTTGGCAGCCTTCTAGAGTTGGCTTTCTCTTAACATACTCCTCTGCCCGCATGTCTGCCATGTGTGTGGAAGTCAGAGAGAGAGTTGGATTCTCTGGAACTAGAAACTGAACCTGGGTCCTCTGAAGGAGCAGGCAATGATCTTAACCACGGAGCCATTGCTCCATCCCTAAACAATTCTTAACAAGTCCTTTAGGTTCTACGGCCCCAGGTTTCACAATGAGAGCAATAATAGATGAGATGGACATAATGTTCATTCTCCTGATTCTGGAAAGAGGACTCATTTATGTGGTGTTTAGAACCATGACTTTCAAAAATAAGTTTTTTTTAAATAAAATAAAAAATAAGCTGGGCATAGTGGTGCATGCCTTAATTCCAGGACTGAAGGGGCAGAGGCAGGAGGATCTCTGTGAGTTCAAAGCCAGCCTGGTCTACATAGTGAGTTCCAGGACAGCCAGGGCTACATAGTGAGACCCTGTTTCAAAAAAGAAGAACCATGAGACCATGAGGTTTTTTGCTTGCTTGAGACATGGTCGTAGAGTTTTGTGTGTGTGTGTGTGTGTTTGGTTGGTTTTCTGTGTGCTAGGTTTACAGGTACATGCTCCATGCCTGTGTATGCAGTAGTAGGGACTGAGCTGAACTCAGAGCATTGTGGCTACTAAGCAAGTACTCTATCAGCTGAGCTACATCCTCAGCCCAAAACTGTGTGTGTGTGTGTGTGTGTGTGTTGTGTATCTCTGTGTGTTATGTACTTGTAAGTGTGGGGTGGGGTGGGTGTGTGCCCTGAGATCAGCATTAGGTTTTTCCTCCATGGCCTTTCCATTTTCATTTTTTGACACTCACTCTGCCTCAGTGCTGGGGTTGTAAAAATGAAAACCCCCTGGGTTTTTAATGAGTTCTGGAGATGTGAACCTGGAGTTTTGGTATTCTACTTGTTTTTAACAGAGAGACTGTGAAACAGCATGGTGCCGGAGCTGGTGGAACTAGGAATATTTCTGGAACAAGCAAATTCCACGTAGAACTGGAGCAGGCGCTGGCTGACCTCCATGGCAAAGATGCGGCGCTCTTGTTCTCTTCCTGCTTTGTGGCCAATGACTCCACCCTCTTCACCCTGGCTAAGATGATGCCAGGTAAGTGCTGTTGGGACCTAGCACATTTAAGGTTTCTGCATAATGACAAGAATGTTGTCTACAAAGAAGGCCCACTCCAGTTCAACCTGACCCCCCTGTGTCAGAGCATTGTCTTGAGCACAAGGCGCTGACTACGTGTTGTGAGTTCCAGCAGAGCATGGTCCATGGTGACTGACACATAGGAGGCCCTATCCTGAAGCTCCTGACTCAGGTATACTTGGTATTCTCTAGCAAAATGCTTCATTGCATTTAGACATGTGTGTCCTCATAGCTTTTGAAGTGAGGTACCCATATTTACCACTATTACCCATGTTTAATGGCCATTTTGGTTTTAGAGAGTCTCACTGTATAACCCAGGTTGGCCTCAAACTCTTGATCCTCCTGTCTCAGAATGCTGGGCTGTCAGGCATGTGACCTTTTGGCTTTAAAGATAGTTCTCCATGGTTTTGGTTTTTGTGTTTCATGATGCTGAGGTGGGACCCAGGGCATCAGCACGTGTGAATCTAGTGCTTTGCCATTGAGCATCTTCTAGCAGCCACTGGGTGCCTCTGCCTTTGTATCTTCTCAGAGGAGAAGCATGAGCTAGTTACTGTGTCAGGACATGGTGTTCTCTTAGTGGACATTTCTGAGGTATTATCAGCAGGAAAAGGTCTGTTGTATGGTCCAGGACTTCATTTGTCTTGATGCCTCTGCCACTAAGTAGCACTTTTCTCATGTCAGGCTGTGAAATTTACTCTGATTCCGGGAACCATGCCTCCATGATCCAAGGGATTCGCAACAGTCGCGTGCCAAAATATATCTTCCGCCACAATGATGTCAACCATCTCAGAGAACTGCTGCAGAGATCCGACCCCTCAGTCCCCAAGATCGTAGCATTTGAAACTGTCCATTCAATGGATGGTAAGTATGTGCTGAGGCTAATCTGAAGCCTGAGATGCAGAAGTAGGCTTGAACTGTTTAAAAGTGTGTGGGCCCTGGGGACCTAGCTGGTTGACAAGCTTCTGCTTAACTGTGTATGAGGTCCTGTACCCAACTCCAGAAACAAACAAAACTATTGTGTTTCCTTTGGTTTTGCTTTTTTTTCTGCACTGGGATTCTGTAATTGACAGACGTTATATGGAAGGGTAACTGGGCTTTCTGCTCTGGCTGTTGCCAGATTGTCTGACCTCATGGGGCAAGAACTGGGGGAAGTTCATTCTCTCTAGTGCTAAACATGACCCCTTAGAATGCATGGCACTTTGCTTTGGCTCTAACCGTTGTTACTGACATCTTCCTTGGCTCTCCTCAGGAGCAGTGTGCCCGTTGGAAGAGCTGTGTGATGTGGCCCATGAGTTTGGAGCAATCACGTTTGTGGATGAGGTCCATGCAGTGGGGCTATATGGAGCTCGAGGTGGAGGGATCGGTGATCGGGATGGAGTCATGCCAAAAATGGACATCATTTCTGGGACACTTGGTACGTACATAAGGCTTTGTAACTCTGTCCTTTTACACTGAGCTTCAGGTATATATTGAGACCAATTACTGGCTGGTCTAACTGGCACCAGAACCAGAAGCAGAGATCTTAGTGATGTTTTGGTTTTTTTGTTCGCCCCCCCTCCCCCCGAGACAGGGTGTCTCTGCCTCCCGAGTGCTGGGATTAAAGGCGTGCACCACCACTGCCCGGTTTAGTAGTGAATTTTGTTTTCTTGAGACAGGGCCTCAGCCTGTAGCCTAGGCTGGCCTTGTTTCAGGTTTGCCGGTGCTGGATTTGCAGGTGTGTGCCACCACTTCCGTCTGAGTGAAGTTTTCCATCTGAGTGAATGCTAGCCCAGCTTTGCCAAATCCCTGGAGACATGGAGGCTCACAGACTCCCGAAGCTAAATATTACAGAAATTACATTTCTTGTCATCTGAGGTCTCTCCAGCCATACTTGACTCTTACTTGACGCTGTGCCAAAAGTCTTCATTCTGTAATGCTGGATTTGAAAGAAGGGAGAAGAACTCCAGTGTTCTTCTAATGGGCACTGGGAAATGGCATGCTCTGTGCCTAGCACAGGGGACGAGCCGGCTCTCCACCCTGCTCCTCTCCCTATGCTGGCGCCCTGAAGCCTGGGCTTCAGTCCTGGCTGCACAGCACACTGGTTGTGTGGCCTTGGCTTATGAGCTGACCCTTTCCTTCCTGTTTTCCCCATCTATATGATGAAAATAGCTATAGATCTATATCAGGATTCTTGTAGAGAAGGTAAATGACCTATTTGCCTGTGGGAATGAATCATTAAGAAGTTGTAGAAATTTGAAGTGTTTTTTTTTTTTTAAAACATCCAGAAGTTCATAAGGCAGTGAGATGCCTATGTAGCAGTCAGCTGAATGCCAAGCTAAAACCTACACTTAGTCAAGGATCAGCAAGCAAAACCCAGCATCTTTCTGCCCTGTCAAGAGAGTGAGAGGTCTGCCTCCCACAGACCCAGAGGTGCCAGGGGAAGCCACCTGCCTATTCAAGTGCCAAATTCCAGTTTGTGATGTAGGCTTGTTGGAGGTCTGGTACAGCTAGCAGGAGAGAGCTAGGCAGAGTAATTTTCCACTCTAGGAGTTTGAACCTACCTAATCCTTCTGTGGTTCAGCAAAAAATGTTCACTTCAGAACACAAAGTTAAGGTTCCTGAGAACCCTTCTGGAGTCCTTAATCCTGAAACTTGAGATACAGATTACACAAGAGCCTTGACCAGAACTGAAAAACAATCCTGGCCCCAAGTCAGCCCTAACAGGTTCTGAGTGTTTGTATTCATCCAGCAAATGCTAATTGTGAGAATATCTTGTTTGCTTGAGTAGTAAATAAGGCCTCAGTACTGCAGCTGATGCCTTAGCTGGGTGACTGTCGAAGTCAGTGCCTGGAGGCTGTGCGGTGCTGCTCATGCACGGCCAGCCTAACAAGAGCTTCTCCCCCCAGGTAAGGCATTCGGCTGCGTTGGAGGATACATTGCCAGCACAAGTTTGCTGATCGACACCGTCCGGTCCTATGCTGCGGGCTTCATCTTCACCACCTCCCTGCCACCAATGCTGCTAGCTGGAGCCCTGGAGTCTGTGCGGATCCTGAAGAGCAATGAGGGGCGTGCCCTTCGCCGCCAGCACCAGCGCAATGTCAAGCTTATGAGGCAGATGCTGATGGACGCTGGCCTCCCAGTTATTCACTGTCCCAGCCACATCATCCCTGTGCGGGTAATGGCCTGTTTGTGATTGGACCTCAGGAGGCTATGCCTCCACACACGACATGACAGTGTTCTGTTTCTGCCTTCCTGAAGGCAGAAGGGCTTCCAGAAGGGGTTGGGTAGGATGATTGCAGGGCTGGAACTGGTGTTCGGACTATAACCAGTGGCCCTTTGCCATGTCTCTCTGTCTTCAGCTGCCTGGCCTGACTTCACAATAAGAATGAAGTCTTTGAACCCAGCGGGCTTGAGCACAGTTTCCCTCCCCAGTGCACTGACCTTAGCAGGGTAAACAAGAACATGTGTGTAGAACACGCTAGAAGCCTAAGCATGGGCAGCTTTGAAGTGTGACTTTCCACTTAGTAAATTTCAAAGTAGGTCTTGCCCTTCCCTCTACAAACCATGTTCCTGTTGATGTCACAGTTAATAAGAAAATAGCTGGTATAACCAGAGCTGGGCAGTGCCTCCTGGGAACAAGGATGTGTGAAAAAAAAAAAAAGTCACCTCCTTGACCATGTAAGGTCTAGAGGACAGCCGTGTGACAATTTAAGTATAGCAGCCCACCATGCAAGTGCTGGCTCTCTTAAATTACAAGTGTTCAGGGAGTATTTCCCCTTCCCCAGGCTTGCACACTCGACTATAGTCTGGCCTGGAGCCTGAGCCTTGTTCATGAACACTGTTTTTTTTTTTTACTGTCTCTGCCAAATTAGCATGTCTTATTCTGACCCTGCTCTTGCTATGATGAATCATAGGTCGCTGATGCTGCTAAAAACACAGAAATCTGTGATGAGTTGATGACCAGGCATAATATCTACGTCCAGGCCATTAATTACCCAACAGTGCCTCGTGGAGAGGAGCTCCTGCGGATTGCCCCCACTCCACATCACACACCACAGATGATGAACTTCTTCCTGGGTGAGTTCACACACAGAGACAGAAATCTCTCTAGCTCGCTGTAGCCACACTCTAGGGAGCCCAGCTCATTGTAGCCACACCCCAGAGAGCCCACAGGGAGCTCATGCAAAGCTCTTGGTGGTATTGCCCTGATGCGTTCAAATAAGATTGGTTTCTTCTTGTTCCAAGTGTCTATTCCCTCAGATACCATACAGTGAAATTCTAAAATTAGACATTAGCGACTCACTTTAAGAGTGTGCAAGATTCACTTGGAAGCTCTCAGGAAACTTGCTGCCCCCATCTCTTCTCTGTTGTCTTCTGCATGCACAGTTGTGGCTGTGGAGGGGGCTGGAGGCATCTGATGGCACAAGTCTGCCCTGGCCATTAGGATCCAGCTCATGCTCCCTGAGCTGCTCTTCCTTCTAGACTTGTGGTCCTTGAAGTAATGGTTCTGGTGACTGCACCACTCCCTTTCCCCCATGTCCATTCCAAAGGCCGAGCCTGGGGGGATATTAGCTGTTAAAGGTCAAGACCACAGAGAGCTTTGCCCTCTTGGGCACTCCCAAGTCAGGATAACTTCCAAGGACAAGTTTTATGTTCAAGATGCCCAGAGTATTTCTGTTTGATTTTGGTGCTGAGGTTGAACTTGTGGTCTTGGCCACTGCATGTACACTCCACCCATGAGGTCTGCTCCCCCAGGTTCCCCCTGCCCCCAACCCCAGATATTCAGGTTAGTACACTGATACTGCAGCAGCTAACCGAAGCTGGTTTGTGAAGTAAGACCCAACCCTTAGAACAGTGTCCTTGAGATTAACTGACAAACCATAGCATTTTACCCTCTTAAAATAGAGGGTTGACTGGATTTTAGATACATGCACTCTGGTGAGAAGCCATCACCTCTGCTATGCCCTCATTAGCATTCAGTTCGTTCTACCCAGTCTCTCCCACCCCTGGTTGCTCTCATTCTCTGGACACTTAGTGTGTTGGGCCATGTGAGTGACATACTTATCTTTAGGACAGTCTAGTTGCATCTGCAGTCTAAGCTGGTCCAGAGCTCACAGATGCCCTCTCTCACCCTCCTGAGTGCTAGCTCTGTTCTTTCCATTGCCACGTAATCTTTCACGTGTGCATTTGTCTCATTGTGTACGTGCATCAGTGGATGGGCATTTGGGTTGCTTCCACTGTTGAAGTCTTAGAAATGGATGTTTCTGTGAGCATTCGCGTGCAGATTTTTGTGTGGGCATGCGCTCTGATTCTTGTGGGCAGAAGATCCTATGATGTTAAAACACTGTCTCTCCCCACAGAGAAGCTGCTGGTCACATGGAAGCGAGTTGGGCTGGAACTGAAGCCACATTCGTCAGCTGAATGCAACTTCTGCAGGAGGCCCTTGCACTTTGAAGTGATGAGCGAAAGAGAGAAAGCCTATTTCTCAGGCATGAGCAAGATGGTGTCTGCCCAGGCCTGACTGTGGCTTAGTCATTCATAAACCCCAGGCCATTACCATACCCAAATAGTAGCTAGAATTGTCTTTATATGTAAAATAAATTATATATTAACTCTTAATCTATAGTAAAATCATAGTCCTGCTTTTACTATAGAATAAATTCTGGAGTGTTAGGTGTTTCTGCTGTTGACCATTGAATGAAGAGATAACTCTCATGTAGTCTTCAGTATGGTTATATAAATTGTAATGCCTGCCAGGCCTTCTGTGTGCTTAAACCTGACCTGGCAGACCCAGCTGGCGCCCCAGAAACTACAAGCCATGATATCACCTGCTGCGGGGTTGCCTCAGACCCAGGAGGGGCAGTCAGCGTGCCCACGGTTCTGTCATAGCACTCTCCTGCTTTCCCTCAGCCACTGCCTCAATCTCACACTTCCCACTGAAAGTCAAGCCTGAAGGAGGGCCCATCTATGCTTACCAAGTTTGGTAGCCTGCTAGCCCCTGACTCCTTGTCATGTCCTGTGCAAAGGATGTGGGGGGCTTTGTGCACCCCCTCCACCCTCTGCACTTTTATTTGGGTCTTGCTCTTCCTACACAATCTAAAACCACTGCACATCTTGTCATGAGTTTCTCCCCTCTGCTGACCATTTCTCCCTCAGGTCTGCAGCAGGCGTCACCTATCTGAGCAGTAGGCAAGCTGCCACCCAGGCTAGACCGCTCACAGCTGCAGCTGTCTCTGTCCGGCCTTTGCACAGCCCTGGCTGGTCAACCTGTCAGCCCTGTTCCCTGAGGAGGTTGCTTTTGGCTTGCCACATTTTGCCTGGCTTGCCAAACCCAGCCGCTCTGCTGCTTCTCCTTAGACCCTTCTGTGGTATCTGCGTGGTGGGCCTTGGGCTTTTTACAGCTTTCCCATCTGAGTCTAAGCTGTGCCACTTGCTGCTCCAGGAGTGTTCCTCCTGAGCTGGGTGCTTCTGTGAATGTTGTTGGTCCTGCTTCACTCAGGGCTCCACCTCACATTCCCTGAGGCCTCCTAGGTCCACATAGTGTAGAAAGCACCCTGCTCTGCCAACCCCATTCTATGCCTGGTCTTAATGTCACTGGCTCAGGCTCTCCAGCCTCTCATCAGGAGTCAGCCCTGTGTTCTCTTACATAAATAGCAGCATAGTCTTTCAGGCCAGGCCACCACTGCCCCCATCTGCCTTTGCCTCCACCCCAACAGCAATCTGAGCGAGTGGTCTTACAGAAACACAGATCCAGGCTACAGATGAAGCCTGGTTGGCAGAGTGCTTTTCTATATATACAAAGCCTGCCTCAAAAAAAGACAAGCACTATGTTTCATACAGAAACCTCTTGAGTCTTGTGATTGTGCTGAGTTCTAGACTCCTCGTGTGGACAGGTTGGGCTCCTGGCAAACTTGCACCATTAGTCATTCCACCCTTGCGTGTTCACTCTGCTTTGTAGCTGGGCTTCACTTCTGTGCCCAAGTTCTCTCTATAGTCCTCTGCCTCAGCCTTCCTGCTCTGGGTCATAGTATAGCCACTCTTGATTCAAGACAAGTTTTCATGCCGTGGTGACACATGCATTTGATCCCAGCACTTGGAGACAGAGATAGGCAGATCTCTGTGAGTTCCAGGACAGCCTGGTCTACAGAGGGAGTTCCAGGACAGCCAGGACTATGTAGAGAAGCTCTTGTCTCAAAAAAAATTTTTTTTCCTAAGGACACCTCCCCAGGCATGCTAGCCCAGGCACGTACTCTGTTTCTAAAATTCCTTCCCTT
The DNA here is from genome assembly GCA_019843965.1 of Rhynchomys soricoides. Taxonomy (NCBI): domain Eukaryota; kingdom Metazoa; phylum Chordata; class Mammalia; order Rodentia; family Muridae; genus Rhynchomys; species Rhynchomys soricoides. Next base: position 10,020,616 of record JADRCH010000097.1, on the reverse strand, counting down.
GGAAAAAAGTAAACATCCAACTTCTCTTCCTATAGTCCCAATGACAAACTGGAAAAACTGAGTTCAGGCTTCCTTACAGAGCATTGGATAAGGCTTTATGGCCAGGAGTGTGAGTGATGGCACAGGCACGCTGGGAAGTTGACACCCAGTTAGGATGATGGATCCCCTAGACCTGTGAAGATGGAGTTTCCTCCCTCGTCCTTCCCCACCTGCGTGCTTTAGCCCTTACAGATACCCACAGGGCTCATGCAATTAGGAAGAATTACATACAACAGGTTGGGAAGAGTGGCTGGATACTTGAGTGAGGGTCCCAGGAGGCTCCCCACACCCTCTTTCCAAGAGTCAACAAGCTCAGCCATGATGCTCTCTGGCCAGCAGGCCCAGCTGACCTGCAGATGGCCACAGCCTCTGACATCTCCAGGCTGTTCTTCCCCTCCCTTCAACACCCTGGTCTCCACCCGAGGGTGCTTCCTTCCTCTTGCAACAAGGCTTTGAGAATAGGTGCCTTATCTTTTCCATCTTGTCCCCTCCAAGTCCAGCACAGAGCCCAATATTCAGTGGATGCTGATAAACCACGTACAGATTGAATGGAAGGGGGTCCCAATGACATCCAAATCTCAGGCTGAATAGGTGGGCTGAGGAAAGAAAGGCCAGGCAGCCAGAGGTGAGGATCCCAGCTATGAGGTCAGTCTCACAGCTGTAGGTGGGACAACTGCATGTCTTAACTGGGCAGGCTTACGCTGAAGCTGGGCCTATTGGTCATGCCCCTTGACTTCACAGAGCCGTGTGGAGCATGGCAGCATCATGGTCCCATCAGATAAAGGCATCATACCCAGGCAGGCCACCGGGTCTTGAGGAAGTCACATCACCATGGCACCACATTATGGTCCCTTCCTGACCGGCTTTCCCGGCTTTGCTGCCTCCAGTTTCCAGAACTATCCATTGTCCGTAATGTTCCCACGCCTACAACACCCTCCGCTGCCTTCCCTTCAAGTGGGAATTGTTTGCCTCTGGCGGGGCAATGTCGGAATGCTTGGGCGGACCCACTTTTCCTTCATAAGATGGAGCCGGCAGGGTGAACATCTGTAGGTGTATTTTCCCCTTCCTGTTTCTTAGGGTTATGAGAACACAGGATGGAAGGATCTGCAGGTAGCAGATGAGACATGGGGCCATTTAAAAACATGACAGTTAAGAGCATTTTTAAGCCAGTCTAGTGTGGAAGTTTCATTTGCAAGAATATTTAGATTTTCAGAACACAAAAGTGCCAAGAGAAAGGCTGAGTTGTTAAAACCTCAGTAGACTAGCAGAGGGCATAACTCAGTAAAATATATGTCTTGCAAGCATGAGGACCTGATTTGACTCCCAACCCACTTAAAAATGTCATGTATGATGGTACATTCCCATAATCCCAGTGCTGCGGAGGCAGAAACCAGAGGAACAACGGAGCTCAGTAGCTAGCCAGTCTAGCTTAATTAGTGGATTTTAGGCCAAGAAGAGGCCCCGACTCAAAGGAGGTGGACAGGGTTCTTGAAGATGACACCTGGGGCTGCCCTCTAGCCTCTATGCACACACACACACACGTGTCCCTGTACACGCGCACGTGTGACTGTTCAGAGCTGCGTGTGAGATGGACACACACTGTACTAGGAACTGCCGGAGAACAGCCTTGCTGTCTTGGGAGAGAAACTAGTCCTACACACTGGAGCCTGCTTCCTACTTCTCCTTCTGGCTGTGGTTGAAACAATCTCAACGGGGACTTTCCCAGGCTTGCAGGCTGCAGAGGAATGCTCATGTTTTGTTTCATGTTTTCTCCAGGCCACCCAGCTCAGAGCCTATGTGGGACTTCATAGGTCAGGGACTGTATTGTCTTTCATTTAAGCAGATGAGTGGGGCATCATGGCAGGAGCCCCTGTGCTTGAGTCAGAAAGAAGATACAGCTCAGTAGCAAGGGTTCAAACATCAGTCACACACACACACACACACACACACACACACTAGTAAAAGAGGAAGGAGGCTGTACTTCCTTCATGGCTGTACCCTGGAGGTACAGGGGAGCAGGGACAGAGCAGCTAGCAATCATCAGGTTGCAAAATCAGCAGTTTGTGGTTAGTTCCAACCCTCTCTCCCATCCCCCATCCCCCACTCCACTCCTAGTATCGGGCCACCGGCCTAAGCCAACCAAACTGGTTCAGTTCTCTCCTCCCCGGCCTCCAGACCTCAATGCTGTGAGACTGTGTGTTCTCTCTCATCTGCTTCTCAAAGGCTGGGTTTGGTGTGGTGGTGGTGAAGACAGTGGTCTTGGCAGGTTCCTGAAGGCTCCGAGCACAACACTACCCACAAGTTCAATATACTTGTTGAATACAGACCCTGTCCACTGACACTGGCTGCATTTTGAAGTCTATGCTGTACAGGAAAAAAAAAAATAGAAACACAGAACTGGGAGAGGTGGTCCACACCTTTAATCCCAGCACTCAGAAAACAGAGGCAGGTGATCTCTGTGAGTTAGAGGCCATCTTGGTCTAGGTAGCAAGTTCCAGATCAGCCAGAGCTACAAAGTGAGATACTGTCTGAAAAAGACAGAGAGAGAGAGAGAGAGAGAGAGAGAGAGAGAGAGAGAGAGAGAGAAGGAGGGAGGGAGAAGGAAAGGGGGGGGACCTCAGGCAATGAGACAGACAGTTCAGTGGTAAAGGCCCCACAATAAATAAACATAATAAAACTGGTTTTGGGGTCAGTTAAAGGACCCATCTGGTTAAGACCCTTGCCTCTGTTGACATAAAAACACAAGTCTTGACTTGAAGTAGAATAAAAGGTGGTTTATTCTGCAGCCAAATACAAGTGACCATGGTCCAGGAACACAGATTTAGATGATTTCAAACTCCGTGTTCCCATGTGGTAACAATTTAATGAAGGTTGGTTGGTTTTTGTTTGTAGTAACAGAACAACAAAAATCACAAGTAGAACCATGGGGAGGGGGAGTGGGGGGGTGGCATGCACCTTTTATCCCAGAGGCAGGTGGAGCTCTGTGAGTTGGAGGCCTGGCCGATCTACACAGTGAGTTCCTAGATAGCCAGAGCTATATTGTGAAATCCTGTCTTGAAACAAAACAAAACACTACAAGTCAAGGTACCTTTCAAATACCCTGGTGGAAATGGTAAGTCTGGTGGGTTCAAGCAAAGTAAGGGACGGGTGTATCTCAGCTATTCCCGTTGGATGCTATATGATAACATTCTTCCATTTTTGTTGGTGGAAACTGTTTTGTTAAGTGATTTGTCTGTTCAGTTAGACAGAGAGACAAGCAAGGGATGGCTATTCAGAGGACTAAAGGCAGACTAAGGTAAATTATAATTAGGTTCCCGACCATCAGCTTTCCAACCTCTGCACAAGGACTGACTTTTTAATGAGCCTTATAGAAGGTTCAGGGAAAGGGGAAGCTCCTTTCCTGGAACTTATTTACATCTCCAGCTGAGAGTTCAATCTCTGGGCCTGGAATGCTGAAAGAGCTGACTCCTTTGTCCTATGATCTCCACCATCCAGTCCTGGCGCTCGGATATACATACATACATACATACATACATACATACATACAAAATAAATGCAACTTAAAAATTTAAAAACAAAATCTGAGCATGGTAGTACACATCTTTAATCCCATCAGGCAGAAGCAAGTGGATCTCTGTGAGTTCCAGGCCAGCCTGGTCTACATAGAGTTCCAGGTTAGCCAGGGCTGCAAAGTAAGACCCTGTCTGGCTTTAAAAAAAAGAAAAGAAAGAAATATATATATTCTATTTTGATCAGAGGTGACAATGCCTCAGCCTGAGTTTAAGCAGGTCTGAGAGGTGAGTGTATGGAACAGGCCTCTCCCCTCTACAGCCAGATAGCAGCTTACTTAGGTGTCTTTGGATATCTGAACAGAGTAGCCCAGCATGACCTCTAGGAGGAAGTGAGAAGTGACAAATTATGAATTCATCTTAGTAGGTGGGTTCAATCTTCGGCCCAAGACTGATGTATCCCAGGCTCCCATACATTGAATTTTTTTTGTTAGTTTTTTGGTGTGATTTTATTTTGCTTTTAACCCATTACACAGATCTCAAATGTGAACTATGTAGGTGACAATGTCTATCATGATGCCAAAGGGTGGACACAGGGCTGGGAAGACAGCTTGGTTTGCAAAGTGATTGCCATGCAGACATGAAGAGCAGAATTTGATCACTAAAACCCATGGGAAAAGGCTGGTGTGGTGCATGCCTTTGTAATCCAGGACTGGGAAGCTGGAGAAGGTAGATTGTTGAGGCACTGTAGCCAGCCAGCCTAGGCTAATTGGTGGGCTCTGGATCAATGAGAGACTCTGTTTCATAAACCAAAATGTATAACACCAGAAGAATAACATGTGAGGTTAACCTCTGGCCCCCCACAAGCACACATGTGTACATGGACCCTCATATGTATGTACACACACATACACATGCACCATACACAGGCACACTACACATACACACATGCACACTACACACACACACTCACACACACACACAAAGGTTGAACACACCTTGTAATCTCCTCTGGCTCTCAGCTCCTTGCTGCTACTGGCACTGAGCTAACTCTAATCAAGACTGACCTTCTTTGCCCAGCATAGTCATGGCCACCTGAGCCTGCAGTCATCCTTCTTTTTCTACACACCTAGTAATGAACATTGCCCTGCTTGGGAGTTTTCTCAGGACCTTGCTCAGGATCAAAGACAAACTAGCCTTTCATTTTCTCTGCCCTTAAAACAGGCCAGTAGTGAGGAAGGCAGATACCCTAGATCACAAGATAAAGAGGTGATGACCCAGGCCTGCAGGGAGGGCAGGGCAGGGCATTCAGAGAACAAGAGAGAGAAGGGGGGAGGGGCTGAACCCTAGTCCTGTTCTGTGGGAAGAAGGTTTGGTGACTATCTTCACTCTCCTGAAAGATGCAGGGGAAGAAAACTACCCTTTAAAGCCAACCTTTGCTCTGTGGGCCTGGTGACTTGGTAGCATATATTGTGCTATTTGCCAGATAACGGTGTAGTAAGACAGAGCAAGGCAGGCAGAGCAACCCTGGGACCAGGCGTGAAGATGCAGCTGTTTCCAGCTGTCGCTCTGAGCTATTCTGCTGTAGGTCCCCTGCAGAAGTTCCGGTTATAGAAGTGGCGGTTGTCCCTAGTCAGGGCTGTACCCAGCTGAGCCCAGAAGCTGCCCTGCCCGCTGGGCTGCTGGGGCCAGAAGAGCACACTCTGGCGGCAGAGGCGCTGGCGCAGTCGCACGTAGCGGGAGCGGTGGGCGTCCGGGCGCAGGATCACCAACACCACCACGTCCTTGCGGTCCTCTAACAGGCGCTGCTGAGCCAACAGGAAGCTGGTGCGCAGGAGGCCACTGACCCGATCCGTGTGGGCCAGCACAAACAGAGTCTTGCGGCTGCCGTAGATGGAGGCCCAGAGGTTCTCGAAGAGCGTCTGGCCAGGCAGCCAATCCCTGTCCTCCAGACACAAGCGCAGGGCTCGGCGACCACGCCGCTCCTCCAGCCGTACCCGCAGCTCGTTATACACCCAGTCGGCAACCGCGCTCTGTGTCTTATCGAACACCACGAAGGCATCATAGGGGAGAGCTTGGGCGCTGCGCCGGCTGCGGGCCAGCAAAGGTAGCCATGCCAGGCACAGATGGAAACAGTACCAGACGTCCCAGCCGCAGAGATGCTGCAGTACAGGCACCGCCACGCCCACGCCCACGGCCAAGAGTGAAAGGCCAAAGCAGTCCCAAGAGAGGACCTCATCCAGGCACAGCCTCAGGTCCTGCGCGAAGATGCTACGGCCCTGCAGCTGGCCAGGACTGCCACACTTCACACTGTTAGCCAGGCCAGGCACCTTGTCCTGCACCTCCAGCAGTAAGTCTACGAAGGCAGCCCCACAGGCACAGTGCAGAGGGTTGCTTCTCACGTCTAGAACTGTCAGGTTTATCACAATGGGCCCAAACCAGGAGCGATCCACTGTCTTGAGAATGTTGTGGCTGAGGTTGACCTCTTTCAACTCTAAAGCCAGAGCAAAGAAGGCTGGGTTCACAGAGACAATACTGTTGCTACTGACATCCAGTTTCTGGAGGAGAGTGCCATTAGGCAGGGTGCCATTGGTCAGGGCCTTTAGTTGATTGCCTGCCAGGTCCAGGACTTCCAGGTTGGGCAGGAAGGCCAGACTACTCCAGTTAAAGAAAGATAGGTAATTGTCACGGAAACTCAGCAACTTCAGGCTCTTGGGGAGGTTGTTGAGGTTCTGGGGTAAGAGGATATGCAGGTTATTCTGAGACAGGTCCAGGTGGAGCAGGCCTCTCAGGCCTTGGAAGAAATGGAGGTAAAGGTCCCCCTCATCCCACATGCGGCCCACACCGTTGCCACTGAAGTCCAGAAACCTCACTGAGGTGCTGGAGAGCTGGGGGGACACGCGGCTATGGATGTCGTTGTGTGCCAGGCTAAGGCTGTGTAGCCTAGACAGATGGGCCACAAAACTGAAGTTGTGGCCTATACCCTGCATGCTGAAGGGCTGGCTGTTGTAGCTCAGGTCCAGGGCCTGCAACTGTGGTAGCTCACTGAACGATTTCCAATAGTACAAGTCCAACTTGTTATGGGACAGGTCCAGCACCTGCAGATTAGTCAGCGGCAGGAACTGAGAGCCGTTGACAGCCTGTGCAATGCAGTTGTGGCTCAGGCTTAGACACTGGAGGTGTGAGAGATTGACAAACATCTCTGGCTTGATAGCCACCAGGTTGTTCCGAGACAAGTCCATGGTGAATTTGAGGTTCTTACACCTGACCATGAAGTTCTTAGAGCCAGGAGTGCTCAGCAGAGCTGGGGCAAGACCCGCAGACCACCGAGCCTCCTGCTCTTTATCATCTGCCTCATCAGGGGTGGCTTCTGACAGCATTGAAGGCCCGCTGATTCGATTGTCTGACAAGTCCACAAAGCGAAGGGCTCGGAAGGTACCAAAGATGCTGAGCTGTGCCTGGCTGATGAAGTTCATTTGAAGATGCAGAGTGTGGAGCTTAGGCAGATCGGCCAGCCACCTGAGTGTGTACTTGTTGAGCAAACGGAAGAAAATGCCATTCATGTTCAGCTCCTGCAGTGACACCAGGCTCTTGAAGGAACTTGCCAGGTGGAGGTGGGCAAAGGATACCTTTTTGCAGTAATTGAAGGACAGGTTGAGCTTGCACAGGCGGGTTAGGTTCTGAAAGGCCTTGGTATTGTTAATGCTTTCATAGAGAAAGTTCTCACTTAGGTCCAGCACTGAGAGGTTGACCAGACCTTGGAACCAGGAAGGGTTCAGGGTGTGGAGAGAGCTGTCCTTCAGCACCAGGCCTTCAAGGTGGCTCAGGTGATGGAAGGTCTCAGGGTGCAGACGGAGGGACTTTTGTCCACATTCTATACAGGGGTTAGGGGCATGGTCACAGCGACGGCAATTCCCACCCACGTCAAGTACTCGAAGGGAGGTCAGGTTGGCTAGGTCTTCAGGCCCCAGCTTGACAATGTGGTTATAGGACACCAGGAGGTACTCCAGGCTGGGGGGCAGTTGGCGGGGCACCTTTGTGAGGTTGTTATACTTAAGAGACAAATGGGTGAGGTTGCTCAGGCCCAGGAGGGCGCCTGGGGTCACCTTCACCTCTCCCCTGCAGGGGTTCTTATAGTAACAGTTCCCATCCATGAAGAGAACTCTCAGGCTGTGCAGACCAGCAAGGCTGTTAGCATCTAGTACCAGGATGTTGGTGTGGCTCAGGCTCAGATTCATCAGGGAGCTGGGCAGTTGAGGTACAGTAGTAATACCATTGTAGCTCAGGTTCAGCTCCTCCAGTGTATGCATAGCCAAGAAGGTTTTGGGCTCAATGGTCATGTGGCAAGGGAAGTGCAAGGGGCTGAGGCCAGTGGGTGGACAGTTCCACTTGAGGTTCAGCTGCCGCAGGTTGGACAGGTGGACAAAGTCAGAGTTATGCAGGTGGTGGATACGGTTGGAGATCAAGGAAAGACTGGTGATGTTGGAACGGGCTGCTGCTGCAGAGAAGTGAGGCACAGACTTCAGGAATAGCCAATTGCAGTCCACCAGGCCATGAGGCTTCAGCTCACAGGGTAGGAAGGCAGGTAGGGTACCCAGGGCCAGAGCTTCAGTCAGCACTGCAGCCTGTATCAGGAGAGACAAGGGGTGCAGGGTCCTGCGACAGAGAACCTGTGAGAGCCAAGACTGAGTGAGCGAGTGTCTGCTGTTATTGTACTCCCTCTTAGCCTCCTCAGAACCCACTATTTGGCTTTAGGCAGAGCCACTCAGAGCAAGGACACAGAACCAGGACTAGGCTGGAATCCAGACCCCAGACTTGGAGCTTTGGCTCACAACACAATCCATAGCAGAGCCGAGACAGACTCCAACAAGCCCACTGGGGCTCTCCCACTTTCTCTTCCTCTCCTCTGGGGCCTCAGCTCTTTCCTCCTGACTGCAGCAGCTGCCTGAGATCTGTACCTCCAACCCCCCCTAAGCCTTGCTCCACTAGTCTCCTGGATTCTCCTTGACCAAAATGCAGGGAAGACTGAACCCCTACTGAGGTATAGGTTGGATCCCATCTAGGCCTTGATGGCACTTGCAGGCTCTTTTTACTCTCCCCCATCTGACTTGAGAGCCCTCAACCTACTGCAGATCAGAAGACTCAGAGTGAGCAATGGGCACCAGGTCTACAGGCCAGGCACCACCATTGACAGAAATTGGGCTTCAGCCTCCCCATTCACCCAGCAGGTTCAGCTCTCTGCTCAGGGAATGGCTTTTGCTCCATTTCCCTTAGGGATCCATGAATGTCACAAGGACCCAGAGTGGACAGTCCTTTCTACTGTTGTCCCTTCCCATGGTGCCCCTCCCTCCGGGGGCTAAGAACTGGGGTCCTACCATGTTGGAAAATGGAGGATTCTTTGGAGGATTCCTCTGAAAAACTGGGCAGCAGAGAATGATGTTCCACACCAGGGTCCCTCAGAGAATTGAGGAAGTAACACTTTCACTACAGCTTAGTAGCTACTTTATCCCTACCCTGAAAGAGCAGGTGGTACAGTGAGTCACACGTCATTTGCATAGTCAGATGGCAGACAGACAGCCCCCTCAACCCCTTCCTCTTTCCACTCTCCTTCCTACCCTACAATCAGCCATGAGGGCAGCACATCTGTCCCCTGGGAGGTGTGGGAAGGAACCAAAGCCCAGAGTCCAGCCCAAGGTCAATGAGAAACCAGTTTTAAAATAGCACCAAAGCTGGGCGGAGCACTGACACTCGTGAGGAGGGTGTCACCTCGCCCTCACGCCTCAGTGCCTGTCTCATGGGTATTCTCAGGACAGTGGCTCTCTCACCTGCTCTATCTCCATAACGCTTTGGAGAACATCTGTGAGCCAGAGGCTGGAGCCAGCATCTGCTTCACCACTGTGGCAGACTTCACATATCTTCCAGCAATAGTATCTCTCATTCTGTATCTCCACGTCCCAAAATGCCCAATCAGACTCCAGACCCCAGATCCCAGCAAGCTACTGCGGCTTCTGAGGCCAGGCTGTGGCTGGTCCAGCGAGACTCTGGCTGATCTTGCTGTTGTGTAACACTATTCCTGGGGAAATGTGAGCAAATGTGTACTCACCCAAGAAATGAAACCAATGACAGACCAAAAGTGTGGGTACCACCAACATCCAAGTTGGTTAACCAATGAATTTTACTGGAGTTACTGGCTGAAGTATGGATGAGCAGAAATGACTCAAAGACAGCTGCATCACCAAAGTATAGGTCATGGATGCCACAAAAGCTGGAAACTGGGAGTTCATGGCACAATGTATTGACAGCTCAACCTTGGGCATTGTGGAAACTGGGCTTGCAGAGTGGGAGCTATTCTTCCAGTTGGACAGAGAATTGCCCATCCAAGTCAGTTGGTCTGAGGCCTTTTCTGGCAGCTCAGATGCTCTCTGCTTCTCTCAGGCTTCCCCTTTGTCTGAGCATGCCTCTCAGCAGTCTCTACTGTCCATAAAAGCTTAGGGAGGACCTAGTGCTTCTGGTCACTTTCAGGGACTTCCTGCTTTTCAGTTGTTTATATCCCAAGCCCTTTTGTTTTGTTTTGTTTTGTTTGGCTTTGCTTTGTTTTTTTGTTTTTGTTTTTGTTTTTGTTTTCAAGACTAGGTTGTCCTGGAACTTACTCTGTAGCCCTGGTTGTCCTGGAACCAACTCTGTAGACCAGGCTGGCCTTGAACCCAGAGATCTGCCTGCCTCTGTCTCCTGCGTGCTGTGATCAAAGGCATGTGCCACCATCCTAGCTACAGCCTGAGATTTAAGGAGCTTCCTTAAAGGATGGAATGGTTCACCTGTTGGGAGCACTGGCAAGGAGGCCTTGAGCCTACAGAGATCTCCAGAGAAACCAGGAATGTTAAGCACACAGATTATCTTTCTAATGGGAAAGATGAAAAACCTGTTCTTCCATGCAGAAAGCTGAGGGCAGAAAGTGATTAATAATCTGGTGATCTAAGTTATCTGTTGGGCCAGGCCACATCAAGTTCCTACAGCCAGGACCAGAGGTGGCCAGTGTTACAAAATATATAAATTGCAGCAGGAGTAAGGGAGTACCTGGCTGGCCTCTGCCAAGGAGAAATCATGCCAGATGACAGACTTGATTTAAGGGAAGTAGTTTACTGTGGAGGAAGGGAGGGGAGCTGGGACCTGGAAAGGGGGTAGAGGTGAAAGAAATGCTATTCCTCCCCTCCTCCCCTCTCCGGAGATAGGGCCATCTAGCTAGCATATTTCCTATGGTACATAAGAAAGGGGCATTTCCACACACACCCCCCAGCCCCCAGAGATAAGGCCAACTGGCTAGCAGGTATTCTCTGTCAACATAGGCTCTTCTGAACAACAATGGCCCTGGGGTAAAGAATAACCACAGTGACTAGCCCTGGGGTAAAGAATAACCACAGGGAGACTCACTAAGAATCCCCCAATTATGTGAAAGGTCAACAATCAACTCAGGCTGTGACCAGAATCTGCTTCAAGAGTGTATAAAAAGTGTGAGCTTTAGGAATTGGGGGTCGCCTCTTCCTCGTGTGCAGGACGGCCCCAATGCATTGGAAATAATAAACCTCTTGCTGATTGCAGCGCTCTCGATCTCCGTGTCTTTGCGAGGGGGAACTACTGGTAGTTGTGACCTTTGTGGGTCCAACAGAGGCAGAGGCAGAGAAAGGAAGGACAGAGAAAGAGAGAGAAGAGAGAGAGGCTGGCCAGGAATACATGGGAACAGGAAGAGAGAGAGAGAGAGACAGAGACAGAGACAGAGACAGAGACACAGAGACAGACAGAGACACAGAGACAGAGACAGACAGACAGACGGAGAAGGGGGCTGGGGTATAGATCAGTCCTCTGATAAGCTAAGCCTCTGCTTCAATGAAGCTGCTGCACCTGGGAGGGGACAGGTAATAACACAAGCCTAGGTCCTTGGGAGGAGCCTAGTGGAATCTGTTAACCAACAGCTAGTACTCTAAATGACTGTTGCAGCCAGAGGCCTCTCCAAGCTCCCACAACCAGGACCAGACCCTTGTGCTCTCAGTATGACTGAGACCAGGCTAGACCCTTAAGCTAGTACGGGTAGCCTATTTATAGAACCCATCTTTTCTTGAAAAAATGACACCACCCTGGGTAGTTTCAACGTAATTATGCATCCTTGTGCATCAGGGGATAGTATTACACCAGGTAACTTTTTTTTTTCTTCTCCAGATTATACTGGGCTTAAATCCATTTGGAATAAACCACCTGTTATTAAGTCTCCCCAAAGTCTGATCCAGGTTGACAAAGTCAATCTGCACCTGGTTTTCATTCTTATCTCTTCATGGGGTTCACTTTCCTGTATGACATCTCCAGAAGCCTCCTCAACCTACCTTGGAGGTAAGTGCTACACAACACTGACCTACTTGGCTTTTCACATTCTCCTTTGGCCCTGGTGACTGGAGCTGATTCTTCAAGTTCAAAGCCCCAGAGACCCTGGAGAGACCTTAAACCCTGATTCTGTTCCTTCAGAAACTGCCCACCACTCACAACCTGCATATCTACTTGCCTGCCTGAGCTGACATCATCTCTAATCAAGACACCCGGGGCCTGCTCAAGTCCCCTGTGGCTTTTTCACATTGAGCCCCTGGAAAGGCCCCTTCATACCTCTCTCTCTCTCTATGATGGTTTGTATATGTTCAGCCGAGGAAGTGGCACTATTAGAAGGTGTGGCCCTGTTGGAGTAGGTGTGTCACTCTGGGTGTGGCCTTTAAGACCTTCATCATAGCTGCCTGGAAGTCAGCAGCCTTCAGATGAAGATGTAGAACTCTCAGCTCCTCCTGCACCATGCCTGTCTGGATGCTGCCATGCTCCTGCCTTGATGATTAGGGACTGAACCTCTGAACCTGTAAGCCAGCCCCAATTAAATGTTGTCCTTATAAGAGTTGCCTTGGTCATGGTGTCTGTTCACAGCAGTAAAACCCAAACTAAGACACACCCTCTCCCCATATAGATGCACAAATATATGGAAATACATATGTAGATATGTTTGTATGCATACGTGTATGTTGCCTGCATGTGTGTCTATGCATCTCTTGCTTGCCTAGTATCTGAGGTAGTTAGAAAGCATGTCAGATCCCCTGCAACTGGTACACACAGCTGTGAGCTGCCATGTACTTGCTGGGAACTGAACCCAGATCCTTTGGAAAAGCAGCCAATGCTCTTAACTGCTGAGTCATCTCTCCAGCACCCTCTGTTCAAAACCTTTCATTCTGGGTCCCTCCTTTGCCCAGATCTGTAAAAGTAATTTTATTCTACTCTATTAATTGTTGTCTTAGAGGTTTACTGTCTTCTTGTCTGCTAACCTAGATCTAGTCCTAGAAGCTTCTAGCCTCTGTACAATCTTGTGTGGGCCTAGAATGTTTTCAGCCTCTGAGACTTGCTGCTAAATAAGCTCACCCCTTATAGTTCTTTCTGAGCGCTGGAAGGCTGATTTCACTCAGCTGTTCTGGCTTAAACTCCTCTTTGAGCTGACTGGTTCAATCTGGCTTCTCTCAATTCCTGACTGAATTGCTCTGCTTGGCCTTATACTGCCTTTGGCAATATGTTCTCATCTTCTGGCTCCTTCTCATTCTCTGGCTCATTGTCTTTAACTTGTCTCTGTAAAATTCTCCCCATAAAACTGCTTCCCCCCCTTTTCTCTGTGCTGCTCCCTCTATTGTAGCTTCCCTTTCCTCTCCTGAGAGTTGGGCGTATCCTATTCTATCAAATCTTCCTCTGATTCGTCACTTTGTCTGCCACTCAATTAGACGTCACTTTCAAACATGGTTGCTTCCTTCTACAAACTAATTTACCTTCATTGTTTGGGATTAAAGGTGTGTACTAAGGGTGTGTCTGTATCTCAGCCAAAGGGATGCTAAGGGCTGAGCCACACCACAACTAGAAATAGGTTTTGTTTTTTCCACAATCTTGGGGTTCAGAGTGTGATCAAATATCCTGTAACACAGACCCCGTCATAGCTGTCCTGAGCCCTAGTCTCTGTCCAAGCAGTAGTCAAGGCCTATTCTTCCCCTTCTCCCCATCAGCTGACAGCCACACTGGCTTCTTATTTGGACATACTTGGGCACTTTCTTGCTTTGGGGCCTTTGAACATATTATTTTCCTCTGACTGGATTTGTTTTTTCCCAGATTCCCTGTTGGGAAACCCTGCTACCATGACAGGACAGCTCCCTGAGCTCAGGACTCCCTTTCTCAGCCGGGCTTTTCTTCTCGGCTGGACCTTCCCTGGAGAATGTCTCTAAGCACAGGTGTCTTAGCTTATCTAGAAGATGACCCCGCAGAAAGCTTCCTGCACATACTGCGTTACAGAAGTCCCCCTCAGCCCTCCCTACTGTATGATAATTAGGTACTGTGATATGACCACCTTCCCACCTGTAACCCCAAGAAACCTCAGAGGAAAGTCGAGTAGTCAGTGGCCAGATTACAGGTTCAATTTCCCCTCTCCAGATAAGAACCTGCCCAGCAGGTTCTTGCAACTCCTCTTTGTGTAAATGAAGTACCTCCACTGTAGCCAATAATTATTCACCCTGAAAATCCCTACCCACTCCTCAAGATTATATAACCCTTGCTCACCCAAATAAGGCTGAACTGTCTTACAGAAGCTGATCCTGGAAGTTGATCTGCTCAGTTTATCACCACCATCTGAACCCTACCCACCCACCCCGTCCCCCAGGGTAGAAGGTCACAGTCCCCAACATGGTCCATGCCTTTACCCATGGCACACATCACCCTTGCTCCATGGGGCTTTTCCTGACCCTCTGATGAACCACCCATCCTTCCAGCACTGGGAAGATGATGCAGGAGAATGGAGAGTTCAAGACCTGCCTGGACTACATAGGGAAACCCTGACTCAAAAGAAATGTAGACAAAAGTAAATGAACCTGACAGCCCAGATCCGGCTCTCCTGAGCACTGTGGCCGGCCGGTTTTCAATTTCTTTAACATTTTTCAACAGCCACCACTCTCTACTATCCATCCTTCCTGCCTGGCTTCGTTTACTGTTTTACTCTCCTGTTGAAATGTTGATTTCTTGAGGATAAGAACTTCCATCTGTGTCTGCAGTGCTGTTCAGTATCTGCTGAAGCTGTGTACTGCCCACGCCATTCAGCTTTGGACAGGCAGTCTGGGTATCTTTGAGTGAAGTTTGAATGAATGAATGAATGAATGACCATTCTCCTGAAAGGGGCAGAGCTCAACACCAGTCTCCTGGCTCTGCCCAGACCCTCATCGGAGTAGATCTCATAGCAGGTAGGATCCAAGGTACCAATAATCTAGCTGGCTCAGGGGCTTGAGAGCCATCCACACTATTTTCTTGCCCCCCTGAGAACCAGTATTTGGGCTGAGTCTCCTGTGGATAATTGCCAGGGCCCCATCTTTTTTTGTCCATAATCCTAGGGGCTTTAATAGGGGTTGAAAAGGAGCCCCTCAATGGGATGTTCTGAGCTAGGAAAAGGGACACCTAGCAACTGCATGTTTCTCCAGCTGTGGCAGATGTCTCTACTACTCTTCAGAGGCACAGACTAGACTCCTGGCTACTGCTGAGTATCAAACATGAGCACTTTCCTAGAGGCTAAGGGATTCCTTATGAACCAGGGAATCAGCTGTTCACTTCCACTCATGACCCTGAAATACTTCAGAAAATAGGCCTGGAAGAGGTACAAGGACGCTAACAACATACAAGGCTGGAGACCCCAAGATACCCACCACAGCC
>JADRCH010000097.1:9965657-10005310 GCA_019843965.1 Rhynchomys soricoides | reverse complement strand
AACATACAAGGCTGGAGACCCCAAGATACCCACCACAGCCCCAGTGCCTCAGTTCCACGAAACCCCCAGCTAGAAGAGCCCTTACCAGGGAGGTGGGAGCGAGGTGCAGCACACACATCTTTCATCCCAGCACTTAGGAGGCAGGAGACTCCCTATGATTTGAGGCCAGCCTGGTTTATGTAAGCAAAGCTCCAGGCTAGCTGGGGCTACATAGTAAGATTCTGAATAAGAAACAAAACAGGGGGGCTGGAGAGATGGCTCAGTGGTTAAAAGTACTGACTGCTCTTCCAGAGGTCCTGAGTTCAATTCCCAGCAACCATACCATGGCTCAGAACCATCTGTAATGGGATCTGATGCCTTCTTCTGGTATGTCTGAGGACTGCTACAGTGTACACATATAAATAAAATAAATAAATAATTAAAAAAAGAAACAAAAAAGACAAAAAAAAAAAAAACCCAAACCCAAAACAACAACAACCACCACCAACCCAAAACAAAACAAAAAACCCACAACCAAACAAAACCATCTCCTTGGGGATCCGTCTTACAATCCCCCCAATCCTACATTCTTGTCAGAGGAAATGGGGACAGAAAGCTTGGAGAGTAAAACGTTCCTTACAAAGCAGAGCCAGGGACTGCCGACTTAGCTCAGTTGGCACACTGCTTTTCTCAAGGCTTTGGATTTGCTCTCCGATACTCCATAAACCAGACACAGTGGCACATGCCTATAGAAGTTCAAGATTATCTTCAACTACATAGGCAATTTGAGGCCAGCCTGGGGTACATGAGATTCTGTCTCAAAAAATCCACTCTACAGCCGGGCAGTGGTGGCGCACGCCTTTAATCCCAGCACTTGGGCGGCAGAGGCAGGTGGATTTCTGAGTTCGAGGACAGCCTGGTCTACAGAGTGAGTTCCAGGACAGCCAGGGCTACACAGAGAAACCCTGTCTTGAAAAACCAAAACCAAAACCAAAACCAAAACCAAAACCAAAACCAAAAAAAAAAAAAAAAATCCACTCTACAAATGAATAAAACAGAGACAAAGCCAGGTGTGGCGATGCATGCTGGTACAGCCAGCAGTAGGGAGGCCGAGGCAGACCTGTCTTGTGTTTGAGTTTAGCCACAGTTACATAACAAGACCCTGTCTTGAGACAGAACACAAAACTATTAAGAAGAAAAAGTAAATATGAGGAAATCTGGGCTGGAGAGATGGCTCAGCGGTTAATAGCACTGACTGCTCTTCCAGAGGTCCTGAGTTCAATTTCCAGCAACTGCATGGTGGCTCACAACCATCTGTAATGGGATCCGATGCACTCTTCTGGTGTGTGTCTGAAGACAACTGCAGTGTACTCATATAAATAAAAAATAAATAAATCATTAAGGGGAAATCTGACTCCAGATTGAGGCATGAGCCTATGGAAGATTAGCAGAATCTGGTTCTTCTAGTTCAGAGTTAAGACCAGGTCTAACTGCCACGAGCCAGCTGTGTGTGCACCGTAGCCTCAAGATCTTGAATAAATCCTCAAGGTTTCCTTTTGTGTTTTTGAAACAGGGTTTTGCTAGGCTGCTCAGGTTGGGCTCAAACCACCACTTTTTTAAGCCACTGAGTTTGTGGCAACTTGTCACAGCAACCACAGGAAACGGAGACACCCAGATCTCCATAACCTCATGGGTAGGGCTCCTGTCTTTACACTCAAAACATCTCCCACACACCTGAGGCCAGGAGGCCATCAGACCCCCTCTGAACAGGGAAAGGACACCGATGCAAACAAAGGCACCCAATTCCCAGGGTCAGGCTCAGTATTGATTTAAAAATATTTTATTCTTTACAAAATACAGCATTCAACCATCCCTTCCTGTGACATCTGGCCCCTGCCAACCATCCCCACACACTGTAGCCAAAGGCTTTTGGACTAGGCTGGAACCATAGCATGAGATCTTCTGGAGGCTAGGTTTGTGCTAGGGTGGGGTTCCCCAGCCACCCTGTGCACACAGATGAAAGGCAGGGACAGTGACAGGGCAAGGTCACGAAGTGCTGGTCCAGAGGCCCTCAGAAGTAGCAAATGTGTTCAGCCACCTGCCCTCCTGTCCCATAGGAAGCAATTCCTTAGAGCCCAGGCTGGGGAGGAAGGAAGTCCAGGGGTGGCAGGGTGGCAACCCTGCAGTCCATGTGCCCGGCCCTGTTCCCAGTCCAGACACCTAGCTGTCTTCCCCATTCTCCCCAGGGCCCCGGATGAGGCGCTTGTGGCCCCGCTTGCCCCCAGGGCCTTTGGGCTTGGCGAATGCCTGCTTGAACGCATGCTGCTTGGGATGTACCTCATCATAGAGAAACTCGGCTGTCAGCTCTGCTCCATCACCGATCTCAATCTACATGGGTCAAGACAGAAGTCACCACTATGCTGAGGGCCCAACATAAACCACTCTTGATGAACCCCACTGCTGAAGTCACCCCTCATACCTGTCTTCTCTTAGGTCACCACAGGATCTACAATGCAGGGACTGTTACCCTGCTGGCCCGAGTCACCTTCTCCTAGCCCCCTCCCCACCAGACCTAAGAAAAGGAGGTGGAAAGGCAGCCAAGACTTGGGCTTATGTGTGCCTTGGGTTGCCCTGGACCTTAGGCTTTCCACCCATCCAATAGTGCAGCAATGAGACTTGCATTGAGTGTAGAACTCCAGTGCCCCACATAGAGAGTGGGGTGACGGGACCCTGGGAACAGGCTGTGTACCTTCTTAGCTATCTCCAGCTGGAAGTCTTGCTCTACAGAGTCAAGGAGGCGGCTCTTGCAGCTGGAGTAGAGCATGCGCTCCTTAATGCTGCACTTGTATCCCGGCATGGAGTAGATGAACACTACAGGGGACGAGGCAGTGAGCCCATGCAGGCTGGGGCACCTGCACACCTCCCATTGCAGGCCCAAGCAGTGGCTTGTCATTGCTGCTCCCTGCCCAGTCCCTGTCATAGCTACTCACCCACAGATTCAAGGGAGTCACCCTCATGGGTATGCTTGTACAGGAAGAAGTGGTAACGGGCAGCATCTCGGGGTACCCGTGAGGGCAGCTGAGCCACATTTGTGGGTTCTGTGTGTACCAGCTCGATGGTCTCCCGTTCCAGGTCCAGCTTCTGAGTAGGAGCAGGGGAGGTGTGAGGGTGCCAGTGTACTCATTAGGACGCAGGATTCGTTGATGGGCAAGAACGTTTTGGGTCCCTCTCTCTGGGGTCCCCTTTTCAAGTCTGGACCTCGGGCTGCAGGGCTTATTCTAAAGAGTCCTTCCAGGTCTGGCCCCAACTCTGCCCCTTTGAAGATTCTGCTAAAAAAAATGAAGCTCCCACTGAGATCCCTGTCTGAGGTGGCTCGGAGGGGCCTTGACCTCAGCAAGGCATTGCCGCAAGTCTGCTCTTGGAGGCAAAGCCCCAGGAAAGTGTTTGGAAGGGAAAGTCATTCTTCTTGGGCAGAGGGGGCAGAAGGACTCTACCTGGGAAAGAGACAAATCAAAGGAGCTATAGAGGTACTCTGGGATAGGTCAGTCCTTAGGGCCAGTGTAAACCATGGTGTCTATAGGTTGTAAAGGAGTACAGGGCTTACCAGATAACTACTGTGGTCAAGACCTGGGGGCAGGCAGAGGAGAAGAGAATAGTATGTTCTTTTTAATGTTTTTTTTTCCCAAGACAGGGTTTCTCTCTGTGTGTAACCCTGGCTGGCCTTGAACTCAAAAGCTCCTCCTGCCCCTGCCTCTTGTGTGCTGGGATTAAAGGCATGCACAACCATGCCTGGCTTAAATTTTTTTAAAAAAGAAAACATTGAAACAGGGTCTGGTATAGATTAGGTTGACCTTGAACACACTATGTATGGATGACTTTAAGTTTCTGACCCTCTTGCCTCTGCCTCCAGAATGCAGAGATTACAGGTGGGTGCCACCATACCTAGTTTTCTGTGCTGCTGCTGAGAATCAAATACAGAGCCTGGTGTATGCCAGACAAGTACCCCACTAACTGAGCTACATCCATGCCTAAAAACAATGTGGATTAGCAGAACAGCCCAGGAGATGGGAACAGGACTCTGCCCATTTGCAAATAAGTATAACCAGGAAACAGAAGGAGCCCACGGTGCCTGGCTTGTGTGTGCTGGGCATGACTGTGTACCCACCAGCTGGATATAGTTGACCGTCTTCTGCTTGAGTTGCTCAAGGGCCCGCCGGGCCTCAGGCTGCAGGGGGAAGGCCAGGCCCTGCAGGGTTTGGTGCTTACTTTCCACGCTGATCTCAGTCTTCACCTGGGTGTTGGGGCAGCCATGAAGAAAAGCTTTCTCTATCCACACCCAGTCGTAGCCCTACCAAGATTAGGGTCTCCCAGCCCACATCGTCCTGCACACACACCTCATTGATGCGGATCTGCTGGAGCTCTCTCTCAGCCGAAGTCAGTGGGGCAGGTGCAGCACAGGATGACAGGTGTTTCTGGTACCCAGCCAAGGAGAGGTCATCCTGCGGGGCAGGCTCAGAGGTGTAAGTGGATACCGCAGGCAGGCAGGCAGGCAGGCAGGCAGGCAGACAGAAGCCTGCTGTGCATCTCAGCCTGAAGCTCCCAGACTCCCCATCCTCATCCCTATTTCTTTTATTTTGAGACAGAATCTTAGGTAGCACTCAAGCGAGCCTCAAACTCACTACACTGCCAACAGTGACCCTGAACTGCCAATCCTCTTGTCTTCATTTCCTGAGTGCTGGGAGTCAAAACCAGGGTTTCATGCATGCTAGGCAAACACGGTATCAACTATAGTGCATCCCTGTACCCAGCTCTTCTATATCACTCTGAGCCTGGCACTGAGTTACTCCGTGACCCTCACACAATGCCTCACCCTCTGGTCCCCATCCTGCATTCTGGCCCCCATCCTGCATTCTGGCTTGGGTTGACTAACCTTTACTGTCCCGAATAGCTCATCTTTGATGTGGCCGCCTCCAAACTCCTTCTTCACTGTGGCGCGTGTGGCTGCATACAGCATCTTCAGCCGCACCTGAGATGGGGTAAACTATGAGGATCCATGGACCAAGCTGCTGCTCCAGGAGCCAACTGGAGCCCAGGGCACGGAAGCAGTCATCTCATAGGGCCCAGGCGCCCAGTAGGGGGCGCAGCGAAGCTGTATGAGGCAGCTTTTAGCCAGCAGGGGGAGCCTCCACCTAGCTCAAACTCAGCACGAAGTCAGGCTGACTGAACAGACAGGGATCTTAGGAAGCCCAGGCTCCCACAAGGCTCTGCAGGGTTTGGGGCAGAACCTAACTAACATTCCTTCCCTTGCCTCTTCAGGCCAGAGTCTCTCATCTGTTCTCCCCACTTCCCACTGGTCCCGAAGAAGGGTAATAGGCAACGATCCAAAGAGACTCACAGGCGAATTGTCAGGTGACCAGGCCAGGAAAAGCCACTCGAAACCCTGAGCATTCTGCGAATCAAGTCGGAAGAGGAGGTAGCAGGGCTCTTGGGCATCTAGCAGCGGCAGCACAGCCCTGTCGTAATCCTGGTCCCAGCGTCCCACTGGCTCCTTCGAGGCACCCAGCACGAGCTGCTCTGGGGGCAGAGGCCGGGTGAGCCCATGTGGCACATCCCTCCTCCTCTGCTTGTGGACCTCTGTTCTCTGTATGTAGCTTTTTGAGTTACTGGCTACTTCAACCCATTTGCCCATGACCCTTCAAATCCCCAAAGAATGAAGCTGAACTGCAGAGGGATGGATATGAATCAATGAATTAGGTCACGTGTGCCAGCTATGGGTGGTTTCCTTTGTACACCCCCACACTTGCAAATTCATGTACACTCACGCATTTGTGCACACACAAGCACACAAAGGAACCCAGCTGTGTGCTCACTGCCAGCGACAACATGGTCCTCTCCAGGAACTCCTACACAGGAAGCTGCACTGTACAATCTTAACTGTGATGACTTCCTGCTCTCAGCTCCCTCAGTGCCTGGCTCCATAATGCCCCTCAGGACAAAGTGCTAAGCAAGAGGCTGCCACCCCCAGCATCAGCCCTCTACTCCAAAGTAAAAAAGCAATAGTAGCCAACTATTTTCTTAAGGCGGGGTTTTACTCTATGGCCTCAGTTGATGCTGAACTCATAATCTTCCTGCAACAGCCTCTTGAGGGCTTGAGATTACACATGTGCACCATCTTCTGCTCCTTTTCTTTTGCTTGCTTGCTTGTTATCTGAGACAGGATCTCGTCCTGTCCAGACAGGCTTAGAACTGTGCTGCTGGATGACCTTGAACTTCTGATCCCCAGATCTCTACCTCCTAAATGCTGGTGTTCCAGTCATGTACCACTAATTCCACTTTATGAAGTGCTAAGGATCAAGCCCAGGGCCTTGTGCACACTAGGCAATCACTCTACCAACTGAACTATACTCCTAGACCCTTGTGGTTATTTTTGATACAATTTTGCTATATAGGCTAGCTTCAAACTTCCAATCTTTCTGCCTCAGCTTTCCAGGTGCTGGAAATATAGAAGTATGTCACTCAGTTTAGCTAACAATGAACATTATTTATGATGATGATGATGATGATGTGTATGACATATATAACTATGGGTACATGCATACCACAGTGTATATACATAAGTCAGTAGACAACTTTCAGGACTCAGTCCACTTTAAGTTCCAGAGACTGAACTCAGGTTGTTAGGTTTGGGTAGCAAATACTTTTACCTGAGCCCTCTTGCTGGCTAGCCTAAACCTGACAGGCCTACCATGTCTCTGGCCAAGTAGGTCATCCAACCACAGTGCCAGGCTGAGACCTCATCTGGACACCATACATGTACTTGGTCACACAGCCCAACCCAGAGGAAGAAGTGGGGCAAATAATCTGGCTGTCTGAGGCTGAGGCAAAGCCACCAGCCTTCCCACTTCTGCAGGCCTTGGTCTCCTCGCCTGCCCACCCAGAACTCAGATGGGAATCAGGGTTGAAAGGTAGCAGCTCTAGGCTGGGGACGTTGGGGGAGAAGACTGAAAGCTGTCAGTATTGTTTACTTTGTTGTTCGTATCTTTTATGTTTTTATTTACTTATTCTATTTACTTATGTGCATCATGCTTGTGTCTGGTATCCGTGGAGGTCAGAGGGTAGCATTGGATCCCCTAGAACTGATGTTACAGACAGTTGTGAAGCACCAGGTGGAGGTTGGAACCGGAATCTGGGTCTTCTCCAAGAGCAGCAAGGGCTCCTAACTGCTGAACGGTCTCTCCAGACATTTGTTCACAGTTTTAAAGCAGAATGTTTGGGACAGGTGAGATAGCTCAGGGTATCACCAAGCTTGAGGATGTGAGCTCAACCCTAGAGATCCACATGGTCAAAGTTGTTCTCTGATCTACACACACACACACACACACACACACACACACACAGAGTTTAAAAATAAACCAGAATTCCAAGCCTTCATTCTTACATTTGGAGACAAATTTATATAGTCTTGGCTGGCTTCACACTTGAGCTCCTCCTATCTCAACCTTCTCAATGCTGGAATTATAGGCACAGACCATCATGCCAAGCTATAGTGGGAATTTTACATAAGAAGTGTGATTTGGGGCTGGAGAGATGGTTCACCTGAAGCACAAGCACGTACCCCCACAGAGACACAGATGACACATCCGTAGTTTTTTTGTTGTGGTGGTTGTCTAAAAACAGATCTATAATTGAGTTTCTTTAGGAAAACCAGAAGCTCCACCCACACTCAACTAGATTGTAGACCCCTACCCCAGGCATTCCCAGGTACCCTGACACTTGGAATGCAGAATTGGAATGAGTCTACTTAGAGATCCCTTATGCTTATGGGAACCACCTACAAGGGGTACCTTACCTGGGAGGTTAATGGACAGGGCTGAAATCGGGGCCAGTGAGCTCAACTGTCTCTTTAAGGGTGGGGAAATCCAAGAGACCTCTACTCAGCACCTCTTATAATAACCCTACCCAGCCTCTGAGGACATCCGGATTTGAGGAGCCTGGACAAGGCCCAGCTTAGCTGTGGCCCTAAAGCCTGTGGTAGATTCAGAGTCTGGCAGGCCCTGCTAAAGTAAACAGGACACTAGGCTCATGTAGGAGTCCAGTGCCAAAAGGCTCGTGACAGTGTGACTACTGAGAAGGCTGGAAGGACCCTTGGAGGGTCTGGCCCACACTGCACACACACACTACACCTACTCCCAGATTCTGTACCATTCCCTGCTGAGGCAGAGGGGAGGACCCCTTGTCTCCTGACCCCCAATTCAGACGCAGACTGATCCTCTGCCTCCTTGAATATTTCTACAAGCCTTGGCTCAAGCCCCACACCCTCATACTGCTCGGTTAGAACCCAGGGTCAGCTCAAGGCCCTATCAAGCATGGAGTCACTCTAGCCTGCTCTCAGAATGAGCAAGACATAAGCTCTTTGTTCCCATTCTGCGGACATCTACTACGGGAAGGTCCATGGCATCTCAGACCTCCTACAGCCAGCAGCCAAGCTAGGACCAGCCAGGCCCAGACTACTGACCACACATACACCACACACACATATAACACATACAATACACACATCATACACATCACATACAATACACACAACACGCACGCATATAACTCACATACAATACACACACACAACACACACATCATACACACCCACACAACATACACAACACCCACCTACAAACAACATACACACACAAAACAAACACTACACACACACACACACACACACACACACACATACACCATACATGTAGTAGGCTCACTGGGTCCCTACCACCTACCTAGCCCAGCACTCTGACAAGGCTCATCTCAAAAGCCACACAGCCTCAGGCTGAGGTCGGACAGAACTACAGGACAGGACTCTGTACAACAGGGTGTCCACCATCCCCACCTAAGGACTCCAATGAGGCCCCTCTGTGAACAGCCTCATCCCATTCTCAGATGCAGAAACTGAGGTCTGAAAGGGGCTGGAAGGAAGCTGATACCCATCTCTCCTGTCCCCAGAAGTGACTGGGTTAGGCCTCTAACCCATTCCCCAGTCTGTGGGAGACACTCACCGTCCTCAATGATGACTTTGATAAGTCGGATGGAGCCAGCCCGGGCCTTGGCAAAGAATTCCTTTAGCTCTTCAGTGGCTATAAGCACAAGAAACATAGTTGTTGGTGGTGAGGAGGCAGAGTGGGCAAGGAAGAGTCTGGTTTTGCTGGTGTCCTGTGGGGTCTGGTGGTCAGGCTGGGAAGTGGGTTAAATACGGTTTCCCCATGTGACTGGGAACCTGAGATGGCCACTGAACATAAGCTCCCAAATTTAGCTAGCAGGAGTGGCAGGCGGTGGCCTGCTGGCTGGGATAGTTCTGATGACAGGAAGGACAGGCAGGAATGGGACAGCCCACTTGAAGATGGACCAGTTTCTAAGACAAGCCAGGCTTGCCAGAATAAAGGGCACCCACTTGTCCCTGGACACTAGGATGATCCAGTAGTGATCAACACCCATTCAGCTGGTCAATGTAAGTGGATTGAATCTCATTTAGAGATTCAAACACACACACGCGCGCGCGCGCACACACACAGAGAGAGAGAGAGAGAGAGAGAGAGAGAGAGAGAGAGAGAGACACAAAAAGAGACAGAGAGAGACAGAGATAACAATCTTGGACTATCAACACACATGCAGGCAGCAGACAGAGCTTCAGTATAGGCAAGATAAACAAAATATAGAGACATAAATTTGCACGTCACATGAATACACTCATAATTCAACCCCCCAGCCAGTTTGAACCAAACAGGGGCCACCATCTCCAACATAGCTCTATCAAGAGGCAATAAAGCCTCAGCTCCCAGGCAGTAAGGAAGGCTACCTGGAGGAGGAGTGGTACCTAGGAAGAAGACTCCATCTTGAAATTTGGGCATCAGAGATGGAAGGTGACTAATGACCAAGGACACAGTGCCAAGGTGAGAACCATGGGCAGAGCTAGAGGACCCTGAGTCATCTCAGCTCCACTAATGGTAGTAGAGAGGGAAGACACAGTCCACATGTGTAAGGGACCTGCTTGGAGCCTGTGGGTGAGTGTGACCTTGGGGCTGCCAGGGGTCAGAAGAACCCCTGGAGGAACAGTTGGAGAACTGAGATCACAGAGTATTTATAGGCCTTGGACTGGGCAGCTGATGGGCAGCTTAGGGGCGGGGTGGAGGGGCTTTAGGTAAACAAATTCTTGGTCTATCCTCAGATGCTCCCCTTTCCTTGCAGAGTGACCTTATGCCTGAACCTCAGGCACGAAGGTCACTGTGCGGCCAGGGGACTAACTGAGCCTAATAAGCCTTGGGGACAGAAGCATGGCTCAGTACTATACACAAGGGGACACAGCCCCACTGGATATATGCACAACTGACTGACCATGAGCAGATGCCTGAAGCTTTAAGCCTGATCTTTGAAGCCCCAGCTCCCCTTAGCTGTGTGACCCCTGACCTCTCTGAACCTCAACCTCATCTATAAAATATACAGCTAATTCCCTCAAACGCAAAGGGTGAGGAGTAAATAGGATAAAGACCCAAGAACTGGACTTTGCTGGCATTTTTTTTTTTTACTCTAAAGGGAGCTGTGTTTTATTGCTCTTCCTACCTGCTTAGACCTTGAGAGAGAGGCCAAGAAGCTCCCCAGAGGGAGAGGCTGGCAAGCCCCTTCTACTGTTACCAGGACAAACTGAAAAGCCAGCAGGGAAAGTGACATCTCTTCCTACCCCACCCCAATGCCTCCCCAGTCACCATCAATAATCTAGAGGCCAGGCCTGGGACATCTGAGCCTCCCTCATCAAAGATTCATGCCTCCCCCCACACCTTGCCCACCTTCAACTCCGGCAAGCCTCGGGTTACTATCCCTCTTGGGCCCCACTCTGAGGTCACCAGGCCTACTCCTATGGCCAGGCCAAGGCTGGCACCTGATCCTCCATGGTGGTCTTTCTTGCCACCTCCAACAGGTCCAAAAGAAGGTGTACGTCCTCATAGGCAGGAGATCGGGAAGCTCCCCTGGGCAGGCCTGTCTTACTTCATAGAGAATGAAGGGATAGGGCAGAACCTTGGAAACGGGGTCTGTAAGCAGTGTGTGTGTGTGTGTGTGTGTGTGTGTGTTGGGGTGGGGGTGGGGGGTAACTTCATAGCACCTCCGACCAGACAAAGAGGAAGGAAGGGGCAGGCCAGGCAGCAGTTTACCCTGACAGTTCCCCACTTTGGGGGAGACTCAAGAAACATGCCCCTCCTTCTCCAGGAGAGTCTGGCCCACCTGTAGGTGGTCAGGCTTGATCCGGGTCCCTGCATGCTCAGGACAAGCAGGATGGGGATGGGGCAGAGCCAGGGAAAGCCTCTTGGGGCTGTCCATCCACCAAGAAGCTACAACCACAAGCAGGGATTCCGGCGGTCAGGCTGGTCGATGGTGGCAGCCCTGGTCAGGGGATCATGATGTGGTGGTAGGAGTGGCTGATGGCCAAACCAACAAGCTGTCTGGGCAAGCAGCCTGGCCTTCCCTGCTGGCCAGGGAAGCAGCCCTTCCAGGCCCATAATAGATGGGGACACTGAGACCAGGTAGGGCCAAAATACCTGGCTCCCAGCTATTGCTTCTTTCTCAAGTCTCTCCAAGGAGGAAACTGGGGCCCTGGAGGGGGCTATGGGTGTCACACCCTGGGCTGTAGAAGCTTCCTGTAGATGGGGGTGGAGGCAGGAGCTCCCCTATAAAGTCTGAATCCTGACCCTTTCCCCTGCTTCCAGCTTGAAGTTGGGACTTTGCAGGCCTGGCTGGAGCAGAGGGAGATCACAACAGAAAACGGAAGTCAGAGGCCAAGGTCATATGTACAACTTTCCCCATTCTACTTAAGAAGGACAGCTCTATTGCAGCCTCTGTCCAACCTCATCTGCAAGAGTATAGGGGTCCTGAAAGGAGAAAAGGTCAAGATATTCTCTCCACACATACAGGCAGGCCCACGTCAGTCATAAGACACCCATGCAAGCACACTTGCTAACACACACATACTGAGATGTGCAGAGACCCACAGTTTGTATGCATGCTGCCAGGAAACACCGATGTCTGAGATGGAACCTAGAGTCTCCAAAACCAGCCACTAGTGCATGCACACGAAGAAGCCTGGACAGGCATAACCAAGTCTCATCCAGATGTGCACACACAGGACTGGATACAGAGGACATGTGCACACGCATGTACACTTTTCCAGATGTGCACATCCGGGTACACCCCACCTCCAGAAAAGAACAAAAATACCCAGACCAGTATACACAGGCACATCCGCCCCCAGTTGGGTACACAAGATACTTCCACCCTCGCTGTGTGCATCCATGTGCACCCACTCCCGGCTATGTACAGCAGTCTGTTCTCCCCCAAGACGTGTCCATCCCAGGGACTCGTGGCAGCAAAAGAGAACAGGAAGCTTCCCCGGAGGGTACAAGGAAGAGGAGGATGAAGGGACCAAACGCGGAGACCGGCACGGCAAAGCCCCTGTCCGCCCTCCATCCGCCCTCACCGTGGATGCCGGTCTGGTGCGCCATAGCTCAACGTTTGGCTCGCCCGTGCCGTCGAAGCTCTCCGCTTGGTCCTGGCCCGGCTCGACTCGGCTCGCCTGGACCCAGAGCTCGGGAGGATGTGGCGACGCCGCCGAGCCTCGCGCAGCTTCCCGGGCGGTGCCGCAGGACCCGCCCCCAGCGCGCCCCGCCCCCAGAGGGCGAGGCCGGCAGAGGCGGGCATTGGTGCCGCGCGTGCGCGCAGCGGGCTCCGGGGTCCGGATGGCCCAGTGCAGGGCCGCTTCCACATTCATGGCCAAGGAGGGGCTTCGAGGGATGTGTGGGTGGTCACTTGTAGGCCACGGTCCTGGAGGTCTGTGGGCGCATCCGCACTTGGGCGTGGGTGGGACTGTGTGCTTGTTGCCGAGGAGGTTTGATAGTGAGAGCCGATCTAGGCGTACCCGTTTGTGATAGTGAGGTGATCTCAGTGTAGGTGGGCACTCGCTCGTGTGTGGCCGTGAATGTTTGTGTGTGTGTGTGTGTGTTTGTGTGTGTGTGTGTGTGTTACTGATCTACCAGTCATCAGGTGCACGGTGTCTGTAGTGGCTGGAGCCCAACGCCGAGAAAGTGAGGGGTCGTAGGAGAAAGTTGGATGGAGTACGGTAGGAGAGACCGAGGTGACCTAGCAGAGCTGAGGAAAGTTTTACAAAAAGAAGGTGCATGTGCTAAGTATGACCCAGTGGTTGAAGGACTGGAACTCAGTCTCAGGAACTTCCCAATTCCTAATAAACTTGTCTCCATTCCCAGCAGTCTTTTCTACTGCTCTTACTAATGGCCGAATAGCAGCTAGTACTCTGTAACTACAGAACCATCTCTCCAGCCCTGGACCGTATTATTACAGAATAGATAAATGGGACTGGACAGATGGTTCGGTGGTTAGGAGCACTAACTGCTCTTGCATAGGACCCAAGTTTGGCTCCCAGCACCCATATGTCACAACAGCTCCTTCTTCTGGCATCCTGGGATTAGACACAGACATTGTGCACATAGACCAAATACCCCCCCACACACACCATATATATATATATATATATTACTGAAATAAAAACAAACAAAAAACCCCCCAAATTAGATAAATTAATAGTCTGACAGATGGCTCGGCCAGTAAAGTGCTGTGTAAGCATATAATTTCAGATTTCCAGCATCAGCGTGAAAAAACTTGGCTTTACTCCCTAAACTGTGCAAGGAGACTATGGGGACCTGGGGAGAGGGAGTTTGAGGAGACAGGCCAATACCTACTGGAGCTCATTTGCTCATTTGTTAGCCAACCCAGCCAAATGGAGAGCTCCATATTTAGTGAAAGACAAAAGAGAGAGAGACACACACAGAGAGAGGGAGACAGAGAGTCAGAGAGAGAGACAGAGCAATAGAGGAAGATGGCTGACTGCTTGACATCCACCTCTGGTTTCCACATCACACCCTAACACACACACACACCAAATCTATGAGAGAACTCAACCAATAACTAGTTAAATCAACATCCTTGGGCTGGAGATATGGCTCAGCTGATAGAGCATTCTCCTAATATGTGTGACACATGTGAAGTCCTAGGTTTGATCCTTAGCATTACATAAATAAGGTGTTTTGGCAAATACCTATAATCTAGCACTAAGTAAGCAAAGGCCTCTGCATTCAAGACCTTCCTGGTCTGCATAGTTAGATTCTGTCTCATAAGTAAGTAAATAGGAAGAAAGAAAGGAAGGAAGAAAAGAAGAAAGGAAGGAAGAACGAGAAAAGGTTCAGGATTAGCCTGGGCTACATAGTGAGCTCCTGGCCAGCCTGGGCTACGTGGGAGCTTGTCAACAAACAAGAGGTTAAAGGAAAAAAAAAAAGTAGTGAAGCAGAAAACTGGATAAAGGAAACAGGCCACCCATAAAGATAGTTGCTGTCCCCACAAGCCTATAAGAAGCTGCTTGCCCTGTCGGATATCACTAAATAAATGAAAACTGAATTGTATTTGGAATTTTATTTACCTGTAAGCAAACATTTTAAAACTTTGACAAGAATTGTGATTGTCAAGGATGAGTAAATAGGCTATGCAAGCTTATGCAAAAATAGTGTAATGACTGCTTTTGATTATAAAATTAATTATCTAGGTGTGGAACCTTTGAGCTTGTCTGTGAGGGCATTCCCCCCCCCCTCCCCGAAAACTTTAACAAGGAGAGAAGACCAGCCCTGAATGTGAGCAGCACCATCCTGCAGGCTGGGGTCTGAACAATAAGTTCCGGGTGGCAGACACACGTGACCAGCTGCCTCATCGATTGTCTTGCTTGGGCTGTGATGGATGAAGCTATTCTTTTCTGTAGTTGCTTTTTGCAGATACTTTGTTACAGCAAGAACTAAAGTAACTAAGGCAAACTGTGTGTACCAAATTATCATATGTATCCTTCTCTTTTGTTGGAAGCAGGGGTTGGGGGTGGGGAGAGTCTGGCTGTAACTTTCTCAGACCTTTCCCCCATTCACAGCTGGGTCAGGCACAACCTATCAGATCTACGATCACATCTGGGCTTAGCAGTTTCTCTATTAGCACTGTGTTCCCATGCCCAGTGTGTGGCTGTTACTGGGTGGGCTCAATAGGTTAGCCCCCCCCCCCCCCCCCCCCCGCCCAAGTTACTAGGGTGCAGCTGTTTCCTATGAACCTTCCTCCTTGGGCAGGAGGAACTGCTGGCAGAACAGGGCTGACTGACTAAAGGAAGAGGGGCCTAGTAAGCACTAGATTGGGCTTAGGCTGTAGCCGAAGGTAAGGAACGCCTCATGCATCCATCCTTAGGCCTTAGAGATTTTAAATTGGTTTCCAGGAGGACTTGAAAAGAGGAAGTGAAACGGCTTCAGGGGTAGTCTGACTCAGCTAACACTGTCATACTGGAGACCCTGGGCATCAAACACTTCCCCTCTTTGGGCCTGAGTCCTCTCTTATGAAATGGAAATTGGGGCCTTGCAGAGGGGTACCTAGCCTTAGGTGACAGAAAGCTACAGGAGCTCTCTTCCAATTGTTATAGCTCCCTAGGGGTTAAGCGACATCCTGAGCCAGAGCGATGACACTTGCCTGTGATTGTAGTATGCAAAAGGCAGAGGCCAGATTGGGCTACACAGCAAATTCCAGGCCAGCCTGGGCTACATGGTGAGCCCCTTCTCAAAACAAGAGAGGCTAGTGAAATTCTTCTCTTCCCTCAGTCCAAGGTTGCATCTTCGAGCTGCGGGAGAAAGGAACTACACTCCCTGTTAAATTCCTATAGGTTCCTCTGTCACTCACACTCCAGGGAGGATCTTGTGCAGACAAGAAGCCATCTTAACTGTAGGGACAGACAGTTGGGAGCGGGCTTCTGAGGATGAGGAGGACCAGGGTGTACAGAACTCTGGAGCACTCTGAGCACGCTCTTACTCAATATGTCGGTCTCATACCTCCAAGGACATACTGTCCCCGTCCTCCCCTTGCGTAAGACCGTCTGAGGCTCTGCATAGCACCTGCCCAACACCAGAGTAGAGGGAAGGGTTTCTCCTCTCAGAGGATCGAGTCCCACAGGTGAGGGTGAGCTTTTGTGCCTTCTTAGTGGTACTGTGATGAGAGCAAGCAGCTTCACCTCGCTAGGCCTTAGTTATCCTGCCTGTAAAGTGGGATAAACGACCACATTCCCTTCTAACAGACGGCCTAATAAACTGGCCGCACACACTGGGGCGGATAGGCGCGAGGGGGCGTGGCCTCTCACCCCAGGCTCCACCTCCCAGGCCTGCTTCCTCCCTGTGGCGGGCGGGACTCTGGCGTCCCGCTGTGCGCGGGCAGCCCCCGGCCGCCACGCAATGTCTGCCGGCTGGTTCCGGCGCCGCTTCCTACCTGGGGGTTCACTTCCAGAACCGCGGCCACCTGGGCCGCGCTCCAGCCCGGTGCCTTATCACCGGCCCCGCTTCCTACGCGGCTCCGGTTCCAGCCCGGGCGCCACCGACGCCTCGCGCCGCCTCGATGCCCGGCCGGTGCGCAGCCCAGCACGGGGCCGCACGCTGCCTTGGAACGCAGGCTACGCCGAGTGAGTGTCCCTGCCCCCGCGCCCCCTCCCGACCCCTTGCCTGATCCCGTCTGGTTCTGTGCTGACCTGGAAAACTGTCTGAGTGTGCACATCCCCGCTAACCCTCTTCTTGTCCTCACCCCGGGACTCTTGACA
Source organism: Rhynchomys soricoides (assembly GCA_019843965.1). Taxonomy (NCBI): domain Eukaryota; kingdom Metazoa; phylum Chordata; class Mammalia; order Rodentia; family Muridae; genus Rhynchomys; species Rhynchomys soricoides. The sequence goes on along the minus strand of JADRCH010000097.1, from coordinate 9,988,623 downwards.
GACCTCCTCCGTTTTCTCACTTTTGCATTTTCTTTTGGAGAAGGTTGGAGGTCCCGGGAGGGCTCGCACTCTACTGGACCCTCCTTTCTTCTGGCCTCTGGAGATGTATGTCCCATTTCGCATTTCACTCAGGGTTTGGCCTATGTTCTGTGGGATAGGGGTGGGACTGAGGTGGGACTTCCCAAACCCTGGGCCAGCACGGTGACTCTAAAGGGGGCAAGCCAGTGAACAGTTAGCAAACTTACCCGGCTTGCAGAGCAAGCATGAGGATCTGGAGTTAGGTTCCCCTGCAACCTTGTAAAAAGTTGGATGTGGCAGTTGGGGCCTGTAGTCCAGCACTCCGGAGGCAGATACAGAAAGACTCCTGGACTTGGTGTGGAATTCTGATGAGCCCTGGTTTAGTAAGACTGACCTGTATGAAAAACTAAAGAGGAAGGCAATCCACTTCTGGCCTTTGTACAAAACACACACACACACACACACACACAGAAAGTTGTCCAACTGTGTCAGGGGACAGCACCCAGAAGCAGTTGTCCCAAGTGGAGTCTCTGTGCCCACAATGAGATAGATGAGACATCATAGTTGATTTCATGGCCTCAGGATTATCAATGCAGAGAAATCTGAATTCAACGAAGACCAGGCTGCTTGTGGAAAGCTCTGCATCCGGCGATGTGAGTTTGGGATCGAAGATCAAGAGTGGCTGACGGTGTGCCCAGAGGAGGTGAATACTGCCTTGCCTGATCCCACTTTCAGGGTTGGGTCCAGGATGTGCAGGTTGACTCCTCCTGCCTTACTGTCTCATGTCCTAGTTCAGGCTGGGCCAGGGGGGCAACCTGGGGAAGCTTGGTGGTGCCTGACACAGAACTCTCCCTATGCAGTTCCTGACAGGTCATTACTGGGCACTGTTTGATGGGCATGGTGGACCTGCTGCAGCTATTTTGGCTGCCAACACCCTGCACTCTTGCCTTCGCCGGCAGCTAGAGGCTGTGGTTGAAGGCATGATGGCCACTCAGCCCCCCATGCACCTCAGTGGCCGATGTGTCTGCTCCAGTGACCCCCAGTTTGTGGAGGAAAAGGGGATCCGGGCAGAAGACTTGGTGATTGGGGCTCTGGAGAACGCCTTCCAGGAATGCGTGAGTGGGACCTATGGGAAGAAGGGAAGTTTTCCCCAGGATATAACGGCATGCCATAGTCACCATTCCTTGGACTGTGGAGAGGTTGTATTGATTCCTTTGTTCTTAGTAATAGCCCCATGGTCTTCGGCTTACCCCTCCCATGTATCTAGTTCCTACTGTGTGCTAACTGCTTACCTGTATATGCTGCTGGCCCTCAGTGCAGGCAGTAGTTTCTCTTCCTGTTTTGAATCACACTTCCCTTGTGTAATTCTCTTTATGAGGAATTCTAGAGTTAAGGGCCAAGCTTTTGAGCTGAGATGTGTAGGCTTGTTTGTAGGAATGCCATCGTAAGGAGTCGGGGGACTGGAGGTGGTGGCAAGTTCAGGCAGCAGCTATAACAACCTTGGTTTGCTCCAGGATGATGTGATTGGGAGAGAGCTGGAGGCCTCGGGCCAGGTGGGTGGCTGTACAGCCCTGGTGGCGGTGTCCCTGCAGGGGAAGCTGTATGTGGCCAATGCTGGGGATAGCAGGTGAGTGGACCATTGGACGGCAGGCAGGGTTGTGGGCAGGACGGTACCAGGCGGAGTTAAGACAATAAAAGGAGGGTTAGGAATGAGGACTGGCTGGCCAAGATGCATTGTACTTGGCATAAGCCAACTGTAAGGGTGGACAGTGATGCCAAAGCAGGCAGGGGCCATCAGTGCCATGCTAAAGGGCTGTACCTTTACACTATAGGTCTTAGAGTCCCAGAGGGATTTGAACAAGGGATCACAGTGGCTAGAACTGGTATCCCGTGGTTGGAGAAAGGTGGCCATGGGTGAGTATAAAGCTCTTCCCTCCCTCCAACCTGTTTAGGGCCATCTTGGTGCGCAGAGATGAGATACGGCTGCTGAGTTCTGAGTTCACCCCAGAAACAGAGCGGCAGCGGATCCAGCAGCTGGTAGTGCCCTTGGCAGGGGGACCCCCTCTGTGTAGAAGGCCATTAGGGCTCTGGGAGGGAGCCTGATCTGAAAGTGGCCTCCCCACATAGGCCTTTACCTACCCTGAACTTCTGGCTGGTGAGTTCACACGACTGGAGTTCCCACGGCGGCTGAAGGGGGATGACTTGGGGCAGAAGGTTCTGTTCAGGGATCATCACATGAGAGGCTGGTGAGTTGGTGGGATAAGAGCTCATGGTGGGAAAAGGGCCAGGGTGCAGGCTCACCTATATGGCCCAAGGTGGTCCTGCCTGGGCAAGGAGGGGATGGTCGCTGGGCTCTAGGATGGGAGAAGCTGCAGTAGTGTGTAGGTTTTTGGCTGATTCTAGGTCTGCTCCTGTAGGAGTTACAAACAGGTGGAAAAGTCTGATCTCAAGTATCCACTGATTCATGGACAGGGTAGACAGGTCAGTGCTCCCCACCTCCCACGAATCCCTCTTTAGTTGTTCCTTGAAGGTGGGAGCTTCTTTGTCCCTTACTAGTGGCTGTGGCTAGTATCCTGTCCATTCCCTCATGTTTCTCCCCTAGAAGCTATTGTTCATCCCCCCTTTGTGCTCAGCAGAGCCTGTCCTTGAACATGTGCTAACTATCATCTCACCCTTCCTTCCCCCCCCCCAGGCTCGGTTACTGGGAACACTGGCTGTCTCCCGAGGGCTGGGAGACCATCAGCTTAGAGTCCTGGACACCAACATCCAGCTCAAGCCCTTCCTGCTCTCCATCCCACAGGTGACAGAATAGTGTCGCCCACCCTAGCTTCCATCTGTCCAGAAAGGCAGAGAATGAACCTGGCAGGAGTTGGGAAGGAACACTGAAGGATTCTTAGGCTTAACTTGCAGGTGACTGTGCTGGATGTAGACCAGCTGGCATTGCAGGAAGATGATGTGGTTGTCATGGCAACTGATGGGCTCTGGGATGTCCTGTCCAATGAGCAGGTGGCACTGCTTGTGCGGAGATTCCTCACTGGGAACCAAGAGGACCCACACAGGTACTGTTGTAGCTGAGGGAGATCTGACTGGACCTGGGTTGGTGCCAGCAATAGCACCAAGTAGCTACAGCTGCGAAGACTAACTCAGGGCAGATGGTCTGATAAGGGCTCTCTTATGTTTCCCAAGGGAGAGGGGATATGGCAAAAAAACCCAAGTCCAGTTGATAATCTAGTTTATGGCCCTTTCAGGCTTGTTGCCTGGCCTACAGTTTCACACTTAGGGGGTCTCCCAGGTGTCCTGCGCTTTGCACTGTGTTTTGGAGGGCTAGCCTTGGTCTTGTTTTATATCCAAATCTTTACAGGTTCTCGGAGTTGGCCAAAATGCTGATACACAACACACAAGGGAAGGACAATGGTGCCACCGGAGAAGGGCAGGTATCCTACGATGATGTCTCCGTGTTCGTGATTCCTTTGCGCAGCCAGGCCCAAGAGGGCAGTGGCCACTGAGGACTCAGATACTGCATTCTAGAACCTCTTCAGGACCAATGCAGACTCAGCATACGTCCATGGTGGCTAAGAGCAGGCCCTGCCTGGCCTGTTCCAAGGCACAGCCCAACCTTCTGCAATGGTAACATTCCTCTGGCAGAGGTGCTGCATAGCATATGGTTCTGGTATTGGCTCCTCAGCAGGATAAAGGGTTAAGGGCACCAAGAAACCTTGGGGAGCAGGCAGCTCGTCTGGTTCCCACCCATGATGTTGCAGGTTATCCGTTTAACCGTCTATCCACACAAGGCACCTTCTTGAAACCTGAGCAGTATCACATTTGCTTAAGATTAAATCGATCTTAATTTTTTTCTTCTCTTTTTTTAAAAGATGGGGGTCTCTGTTATGCAGTTTTGTCGTGGAACTTGCTATGTAGACCAGGCTGGCTTCAAACTCAGAGATCACCTGCCTTTGCCTGAGCTCTGGGATTAAAAGTGTGTGCCTGGCTGGATCAGCTCCTGAAACCAGTTCAGATCCTGCCTTGCTCTCTGCCTGTGAAGGGTACAGGTCCCAGATAAACTTTGTAGAGTAAAATGGATGAGAAGTCTCCAGTATTGGTGGGGCTGTCACTGCCTGAAGCCTGGCTGCCAATCTGGTTGCTTTCCCCCAGTCCCAGGCTTGCCCTATACATAAACAGTATCTGCTGTTCTCCAGTCATGCCAAGTACAAACACTTCCCAGCAAGCTAGTTCTCCATGTTTCTAACCTTCTACTTTTAGCCAGCCTAGTGCTATCCCCACCCACTCCGGTGCTCTCCTGCCCACTCTATCCTACCCAGCCTCCAAAGATTCACACATCTTCTACCCCTGGCATTGGCCACGGATAGCATTCCCTTCAGGGACATAGCCAACATGTTATTAAATGTTTGCATGTAAAAGCCCCCATGAATCATGACTTTGCTCACACAGCTCTGGCTGACCATTTTGCCATTCATTGTGGCCTCTCAGTAGATTCTTTTTAGTTCTACCATGAAAACCTGCATACAATCAGGACTGGTCCCATGCTCAGCCCCCTCACTGTTGCCAGCAAATAAGATCTTTAATTACCTGTGAATTCTGGATTGGAGGCACCAGAAGGGCTGCCTTTTTACTTTAAAAAAAAAAAAGTTTTGCAAGAATTTCACTATGAGGCCTTGTTGGTTCTGTATTGTGGCCTCAACCTTGTGATCCTTTGGCTTTTGCCTCTTAGAGTGACAGGTTTCTCACTCTGTAGGCCAGGCTAGTTTGAAGTTATATATAGCCTGAGTTGACCTGAGTTTTGTGACCCTCCTCCCACAGCCTAAGTACTGACATAGTGGGTGTGGACCACCAGACTCGCTCTTTTCGGTGACCTGGTGTAGACATGTGAGGGCTTTACATAAGGCTGCTTCCCTCTTCATCTTCCCCTTAACTTGCCAGCGGGCAGTGGTGGCATGTGCCTTTCTTTAGTCCCAGCACTCAAGAGACAGAGGTAGGCAGATCTCTGAGTTTGAGGCCAGACTGGTCTATGTAGTGAGTTCAGGGATAGCTGGGGCTTCACAGAGAAACCCTGTCTCAAAAAAACCAAACCAAACCAAACCCTGTGAGGCTCAGAAGAATCTGTTGAAAAAGCTTTACCTGACGCACTCCTAATGTACAACCAAGGGGGCTTCAGGCAACATTCTGCTCTAGATTGTGAGGAAGCTGGTGGCAGGTTTATGCAATTAATTCCTCTGGGATGCCCAAGACCCCAATTTCCTTATCTTAGATTTCACTTCCTATTTATTATTCAGGGAAGACAGGACAGAGCACTGGTACTTTCCACTTTCCATGTAACTCGTGGACAGAACCACACCTGGCCCCAGCAGCCCCAGGCAGGCTGACGACAGATGCTAGTGCGTCAGCGAATGAGGTTGCTGAGTTTGGCTTCCTCTTTCTTCAGCACATTCCTCCACATCCTCTCAGAGCAAAATGTAGGCAACATCCTGTGCCTACTGCTTGGCCATACCAACTGCTAAGCCAGCCAGCTCAGCCCCACAGCCTACTGTCTGTTCCTCTTGTTCACACAGTACCGCCAGAGAGTGGGCATACCAGGTCTACTGCAGGCATGTCAGTGTAACAGGTGTAGCAGGCTTTTCTTTTTTTAATTTGTGACTTTGGGTGTAAATGCCATGGCACGTGTGGAAACCTAAGGACAACTTTCAGAAACTGGGTTTTTGGGATCTGGGGACTGGACTCAGGTCATCATGTTTGTGGCAGGTCAAGGAAGCAGATCCTAGAGCTCCAATGATTTCTAATGCATTAGTCAGGCAGAGGCTCAGCAGGTCCTACTGCCAGATGCTTACCTTCGATCAAACAGCTGGCCAGTCTGATCAAAGTTTGAGGTACACTGTGGGACACAAGGCAGACAGTGAGGTGGTCTATGAAGAATGGGGTTGAGTCAAACTCACCTTTTCTAGTTACCCACTACTGGTCCTGTGGTAATTTAACTGGCATCTACGGGACTATGCCTGGGAGGGGTGTGTGTTTCTGCTGCCCAAAGGCCTAAAGGAGGCCAGCATTTCCACATGAGCCAGGACGTTGGAACAGCCCGTTCTGTCAGATGTGAACCAGGGAATGTTACAGAAACTCAGTGCAAGAGACTGTATAAACCATAAAATCCTGTTCACGACTGGTAACATGGCCAAAAAGATTTTTTTATGTTAAGTACAAAAAGGACAAAATTGTATGTACAAGTAGAATAACAACTATGTAAACACCACAGTTTATGCACAGAGATATCTAAAGGAATATTTAACATCAAGAGTAACAGTGGTACCACTTGGGTGGCAAACTGGTTCTTAAAGACCCCCCCAATTTTCCTTCATAAGCACTAATTGTCAGTTACAACAGGGAATAGGTTATTAAAAAATACCCCAGTGGCTGGTGGTTGAACAGTGCAGTGTCAGCTGTCACAGAGAGCAGTGGCTCTGGCTGATTTTTCAGAGGACAGTGAATACATCCCAGGAACACATCCCTACACTGCCATCTCTGCGTTCTCCCTCTTGCTACCCTGTGACCATGTAATTTCCAGTTGCACCTTTTCCTACCAATTCAAAACTCAGCTCTGCGGCCACAGGGCCCAGCAGAGGCTGTGAGGCAGTATGTCTTCCAAGAGCATGATGCCTTAACCCTGGACACTCAAGACAGTTTCCCCACGGTCAGGCAAGCCACTCTACTTCAGGCTATGCAGCCATATTAATCTACAATTACAGACATTTGCCTTCAACAGTTCCTTCAAACATGGACTCTTTAAACCCTGAAGGTAGGCAGTAACAGCTCCGATCGCCTGGTTCCTATGTTGGTCCATTGTGGGCAGGCAGAATTTTATAGCAGGATTGTTCAGCAATACTCACAGACTTGTGTGTCAGTCCAACTTTTCAGTCGGAACAACAGGTCAAAAAGTAATTGCTTAAAAACTAGCAGTGACTGGAAGGCTGTCTGCTGCTGCACAGAAGCAGAGATGGCCTGACCGCCACCACCCTAGCAGCTGGGGACTCTTGGGCAAATCACAACCTGTTGGGTCTTGATTTCTGGATCTGCAGGGACATTGCTTGCATCAATGTTTGATGGCCATTTGTTCTACTCTAAGGCTGCCATGCTGGGATGAAAAGGTCAACTGCAACTCATCAGGTCTGGGCCTAGCTAAAGTCAGGAAAAAGCAAGAAAAAGGGCAACAGTGTGAACAAAGTAGGTTACAGTGACTTATGGTTGGCCAACAAGTTCTGACAAACTAAAAACACTGTGGTTCCAGCACCCTGTCCCTAAATGCCACAAGCCAGGCACAGAAGCCATGCAAAAGTGACTGTCACACATATACAGGTGCAGACAGAGCATAATCAGGCAAAAAAAAAAGAATCTAATACTGTAGAGAGGGCTCCAAAGTGTAGCTTAAAGAGCACAAGGGAGTCACCCCAAGGCCCCCACTTAGCTGCCATGAAACAGCAAACACTAGAAGCTCTGCTTCCCGTTGTATCCCTAAGGTTAACAGAGAAGACTAACAGTTGTGGCACACACTATCCAGAGTCATTCTCAGTTGCAGGGTTCCCTCTCCTGCTGAACCTTGATAAACTAGATGGGAGACAGGCATATACACATATGTAATGTGCATGTCTGCACAATGTACTTAAGTGGGCACACACAGTGTTCAAATACAAACAGATCAAGGGTCAGATATAAAAAAGCTAAATATAACATATAACACAGGCCTAGAGCCAGCTCTTAGGTAGGAGCTGGAGAAGAGGGGTTTCATCTGCTGACTATGTACACGATTTGTGGTGGGCAGGGAAGGAAGGCATCAGTGTAAACAACTCAGACTTGTTCCACAATACTGGCCCACAGAAAAACGTGATGTGACTCAGGTACAAAAATAAACTACTACCTTGCTTTTGTACAAGCCAAGCTTGGTAGGACCTCCCCCCCCACCCCCCCAAGACTGTGGGATTGTCTTGATGGGGGAATTGCACCAGGCTGCTAAATCTTTCAGCTCTCAGAATTTACCTGCTACCCCCTTCCCTCCCTTACAGACTCTTGGGCCTTTTGTTAGCCAACATCTAGGCCCAAGATCTGTCCCACCCACCTATACAGGAATACTATATAGCCTCCTGACAAACAAGGTCCTTCTGTACTTGTCCCTTTCTTTGACCCCAAGGTATATGAAGACTTATTTTTGTAAATGTTTGGCACCTAAGAAACATGATGGTTGTGGAATGCCACAATTAATTACACAGGGAGACGCAGTAACAAGACATGCAGGGTGAGGGCAAGGGGTGCTGAGCTGCCCTAGCATCTCAAAACCAGAACCGTGGCTTCCCATGCACTTCTGGGGTGAGAAGGATGTGCAGAAAGTGGTGACTTCACTGGCTCCTCAGCAGCGAGTACATTCAGAATTGAAGGGGTTCAAACGCCCCACTGTAACCTAATCATAAGTCTAGTCACACTCTGAAGAGCTTGGCGCAGTGAGAGTTGGAAAGGCTGAGTGCCAACGGAATCTGCAGCACCAAGAGTCCTTTTGAAGGTGCTCAGCAAAGTTAATTCTTTAGAGCGGATGGACAGCACATCCCTGGGAAGGCCATGTGGAGAGATGTTCGCCAGGCCCAGTCAAATGATCAATCAATCCCACTGTCATCTCAGTCACCTCTGACTTTCCTGTTGGCCGCCCTCACTGTACAGATAGCCCAGCAGTGTCAGGATCAATCATCAATGGTGGGCAACCAGAAGGCCTGGAAGGAAAACACAAATCAGCTTCTAGGCATCTCTAACTGTGGAAGGTTCTTCTTCCCTACACGCAGCACCAGGCAAGGGGCCCAACCCCAATAGTGAAGGAATTATGGTCTTCTGGCCCTTACTCCTGACTTGTCTCTATAAAGTCAGAGACTCTTGAAAGCTGGCTCTACTTGCTTCCAGCACTTACTCTCTCCCTTGCGCCCACCGAAGTTGCCCAGGGTGTTAAGAAAACAGTAGTACTGTGTGGATAACCTGGCCTCACAGATAATCTCCAGGTGGCCTCAATCGCACCCTCTCCTTCCAGGGTCTGAGAATAAAGAAGGGCTGCATGTGATGGTTTTGTTGCCTGAGGGCTAGGTGGCCTTTTGGCTTTACGTATTCTGTGCTGATCTTAAACTCACTATATACTCAAAAATTACTCCGAACTGATCTTTATACCTCTACCATCCAAATGTTTAGATTACAGGTGTGTACCAACACATCGCAGCTTAAATTAGTTTTCTTCTGTTGTTCCAGTACTGGAGGGATTGAGCCCAGCCAGGGCTTTATACATAGCAAGTGCTCTAAACTCCAATTCCAGCCATCCCTACATTTCTTCTGGTTCTATCTTCTTGGTTTCTAAAAAAAGAAATGGGCAAGGTGCAGCCCCAGGCTCAGGCCTCAATATCAGGGGAAGAGTGGGCACTATGCTCTGGATAAAGGCAGTAAATGCCTCATCCAAGTGCCTCCTTAGAGACAGACAGACTTCAAGTGAAACTAGAGACTAAGACCTATCGCCCATCTCTGGTTCTGTTTTCTAGAGTTACATTTATATATTTGTGCGCACGCACATACACACGGGCCAGAAAACAATGTGAGAGTTGACTTTCTCCTGAGTTCCAGAGATCAAATTCAGGTTGTCAGGCACAGCTGTGAACATTTCTATCCCCCCCCCCCCCCCCCCCGAGCTGTTTTCTTGTTTTCAGTTTGACACAGGGTCTCATATAACCCAGGCTGGACTAAACTGGCTCTCCTGCCTCTACCTCCCAAGTGCTAAGATTAAGATGTCTGTTACTTAGCCTGACTGAATTTGATCCCTGGAACCACACTGTGAAAAGAGAGAACCAATTCCCACAAGTCATCCTCTGACCTCTACATGTGTGTCATGGCACATGTTCAAGAATACACAAAATAAAGCTGGGCATGACCACACATGCCTCTAATCCCAGTACTTGGGAGGCAGAGCCAGAAGAATCTCTGAGTTCTAAGACAGCTAGGTCTATAGAGAGACCCTGACTTGAATGAGAAAATAAGAAAAAAAAAACATACACACACATATAAACAAAACCAAAGTTAAGTACTAATTATGAACCACTAGAAGAATTTTTGAGGAATTCATTGGAAAAAAATCTGGAAACAGAAAGGTAGGCATGGTGGCCTACACCTCTCACTTCAGCATATAGGAGACTAAAGCAGGTGGATTAATGTGTGTCAGCTTGGCTAGAGAAACCTTATTTCTCAAAGCCAAACCAAAATCCAAACCCCTGAAAGGTTGCACCTATAAAAGGTTGGTCAGAATACTTTTTAAAAATGATTTATTTATTTTATTTATATGAGCACACTGTAGCTGTCTTCAGACACACCAGAAGAGGGCATTGAATCCTAACATAGATGATTGTGAGCCACCATGTTGTTGCTGGGAATCGAACTCAGGACCTTTGGAAGAGCAGTCAGTGCTTTTAACTGCTGAGCCATCTCCCCAGCCCATGGTCAGAATATTTTAAGGAGTAAAAATAATGTCAACAGAGCCTAAATAGGTTGGCCCTAAAATCTAGGGCCAGAGGCAAAATATTCCCTATAAATCTCTTGGGAGAGCATGGACGATCCCACCTTATTGCCTTTTCTTTTCTTTCTTTCTTTTTTTTTGAGACAGGCCTCCCAGGTGCTGGGATTAAAAGGATGTGCTCCACCACCGCCCAGTAGATCCCATCTTACTGGAAAAGGAATTAAAGTAAAAAGACCAGCCTAGTCAGATATCTATGATGCAGGTTAACAGGAAAGCGTTCTGAAACATGAACCTGCACTATGTGCAACACGGCTTATTGTCTGAGGTACCCACCACCACAAATAAAGAGAATCTCTATATGGAAATGGTCTCTCACTGTTCACATACCATGTTGGAACAGGCGCTGGCAAAGGTCATAAACTTGGGGTTGAATTGCAAACAGGTAATGGGACCGGTGTGTTTACCATCCAATACAGCTACTTTTATACCACTCTCTCCATTCCAGACATGGATTTTGCCATCTTCTGAACCTAAAAAGAATGATCAAGATAATAACACTTTAAGAGGTAAATAGAGACAATCGAGAAAAAGATAAACTGCAATCTGATAAAAGTTTCAGGATGCATTCCCAGCAGAAACCAAGAGGACAATAGAGGGACACAGGGAATTCATCCTGACCTAATGATTTGTTCTTTTCTGGTACATAGTCCAGAGTAGCCTTGAACTCTCTCTGTAGACCAAACCAACCTCAAAGTCTCACCTTTCCTGTCTCTGTCTCCCAATCACAGCCCCCAAGTGCTGGTGATTAGATGTGCAGGACTGTTTCACAGTTCCTAAGTCAGTTCCTATGTAACTCCAACATTCCCATCTAGACAGGGGGCTAAATACCTTGAGCCTGCCAACATCTAGCCACCAAGATTACTGAATGCAAGGACTGCAGCAGAGTAGTGCTCTAGAGCTTAACTCTAAAGCCCAGGAAGGGAAAACCAGTACATTGCCAGTTTTAATAAGGAACTGTGTGAATGCCAGTGTGATGGCCCATGCCTGCAATCCCAGCACTTGGGAGATGGAGAATCAGAAATTCAAGGTCATTCTTGACTACACAGCAAGTTCAAAGTCAGAGGGCTATATAATGAGACCACTGCAAAAAATGAAAAGAGTCATTGAGATGGCTCTGAAGGTAAAGATAGCCTGCCAGGAAGTGTGAGGCCGGAGAGTTTGATCTGTGGAACCCCAATGAGAAAACTGACTCCTAGAAGATGTTCTCTGACCTCACAGGTAGCAGCACTACATGTGTGCTTTATGTAGTGCCAAGTAAAGGAAACTCCAAAATCTGAAGATACTTTCCTTGATGACAAACAAATGCAGGGTATCAGAAAAACAACAACAACAACAAAGGCTCACCAATCATAATAAACTGTGAATCTGGAGTAAATGAAGCTTCGAGTGTAACAGCTTTGCTGTTAGCATAACCCTGAAACAAAACAAGAATGTTTCTCATTCTAGGATAGGTAATAAAAACCAACCCAACACATCAACCCCTTCCCACCAAGTGTCACTAAGACCAAGTGCGGCTGTTCCCACACAGGACACTCCCAACTGTAACCCCATATTGGGGGGGGGGGGGGGATCGGGGATCTTGTTCATTTTTACTAATGTTATATTTAAAAAGCAACTTGGGTCACTTTGTAAGAGAGAAGGGAATGGCTCCAATTCAAATGAAGTTCATGTTCAGGAAAATATAAGCCCATGCTTCATCACTGAGTATAACCACTGATTTCTATCATCCAGCTAACAGCATTCCTGGCCCAGGCCTTATGAGCAAAGAAATAGCCACGATTCAAAAGCTGTCAGCTCACCCCGAATGTGTGCATGACCACGCCCTTGAATGCATCAATGAGGCGGATGAAGCTGCCGTTGGTGGAGATGAGTATCAGTTTGCCATCATTGCTGAACTTAAGTCCTGTCCACTCACAAGTCCGATCATACTGCATCTTAAATGTTGCAAACGGTCCCTGCAAAACACAAAAATAGCAGTCCCCACACTCCACACACACCAATACCTCCTCTGTTACAGCTCCTTTTCTAGCCTTTAAATTTTATCCTTATTGTCTGTCCTACTCACCTAAGAGTCTTCCCCAGTGGACAGCAAGGGTGAATCACTGCTACTCTGTTAGCTGCCATTTGCCTCCTGCACCTCAGGAAGGCAGTCTTTTTAGACAGGTCTCACTATGTGTAGCATTGGCTGGCCTGGAACTCATGGAGATCCACCTGCATCTGCCCTGGAGCGTTGGGATTAAAGGTGTGTGCCACCATGCCTGGCCCAGAAAGGGTTCTCTAATGTCCAAGTTGCCCTTAAGCTTTCTGCAACCACAAGATAGCTCAAGCATTCAAAGATTTACCTTATCAAAAGAACGAAGGTCATACAGTTTGACCATCTCTGAGTTGACACCTGCGGCAAAAATTAACCCTTCTGGATCAAAGGAGCAGACAGGCTTGCCCTGTAGATGCATGAGGCCCTAAGAGAGAAGAGGACAGTGAGTTAATAAACAGAGCCCACTACTCAATCACTGGTTTTTTCTAATGAAAATGAAGAAAGGAATAGGAACTGTAACCCAGCCTACCTACAAAAGATTAAAAAGTAAACAAACAAAACTCTGACTAAAATGTAAAAAAGTCACCATACAATGCATTTCCAATCAGCCCTCTCTACAACATTACAGAGTTCTGAGAGAAACAAATTCCTTGAGGCTAAAGGCTCCAGGCAACCTCAAGCACTAAGTCACATTATCATGCAGTCTGCTCTGGAGTAGGATATCTGCTTATCAAGCAGTAGCCAACTAGCAAAAGGTTTTGTTGCCACATAACAAGACTCTGGGATCCCAAAATGGAACCACTGTTGTCTCCCTTAACAGAGAGGGAGAGCTGATAATGCTTTCCACAGAAAATGCTCAAAAATGTAACTGTGAGGTACCATTACCTGGCAGTTAGGAGACCGGAGATCCCAGAGTCGAATGGTCTTATCAAGAGACCCAGAAATGAAAGTGTCATCCACAGGTGACATGGACAAGGCCACCACCCTGCAATGTATCAAGATAAATAGGAGTTGAAGCAAAATATGAGCAAAAATTGGATGTGAACCCTAAACCACTCTGCCTGCCTACATATACCAGTTTTTCCAAGACTAACATCTTAGGAAGCATACACGAACTTATCTGAAACAACCAAGAGCAGCTAATACAATGAAAAAAAAAAAAAAAAAATCAACCTAAAGCCTCTGTAAAAGAAAAAAAAGTATGGCCCTCAGGCTGGAGCTATACAGCTCAATGGTAGTGTTAAAAACAAAGTATGTGACTCTACTGAGAATCAAAAGCACAGTGAGATACTAATCCACACCCAGTAATGGCCAGCTCAGTGCTGGGGAAGAAGAGAACTGGAGCTCCTTACACACCACTGATGAAATAAGTTGTGTGTTTCAGGATGGGTGCAGTGGTGCTTGGGAGGCAGAGGCAGGTGGATGGACCTGAGTTCAGCACCAGCCTGATCTACATAGTGAGTTCCAAGCCCGATCCCCTGACCCCACCATAGAGAAGCCAAAACCAACCAACCCAAACAAACAAACCTTACTTTTCCTGGAAAGACGGGGTTATGTGACTCAAGAAATTCTACCCCTAGGTATACATACTTGAGCAAAGTGAAGATGTCTACACAAAAATGTTCATGTTTTTACAGTAGCATTATAAATGGGAATAACCCAAATATGCACTAATTAACAAACCAACCAGATGTCAACTACAAAAACATGACACAACATTATTTGAGAATAAAGAGAAACCAAGTGCTATGACACTTGGTCATATGACACAGGGATGAACTTCAGAAACATCATGCTACATGAAAGAAGCCAAACACAAAAGGCCACGTCTGACACCATTTATAGGGAAATCTAGAGAGAGCACTTAGATGAACGGCTGCTAATGAGTACAGGTTTCTCTTAGGGGTGATGAAAATATTCTGCAATTATAGTAGTGATTTCCTACTACATATATACACACATAGATCATTAAATGTTTTTTATTTTGAGATAGGGTTTCATGTAGCCCACGCTGCCACATTAATAAACAGAGAGAACAGAATGCATATAAACAGCAATTTTGTCACAGCGTTTAGAGAAGGTCTCAGTTGATACAAAAGGGATAGGCTGATAAGCACAGGGAATGTAAGAAGAACCAAAACCCTGGCCCTAAGGAAACTTACCTGCCAGGTCACATGGTGCCAACACTAGAGCAAAGCAAATGACCAGTGGCCTATCCTTTGGCATTACACAGTAACCAATACTTCCTGTCTTCCGCAACACAGAAATACCTCACCTGCTTATAAGTGAAATTTCTTTACTGAATTACTTTGAGGGGAAGGAGTTTGAGACAGGATGTTAATATGTATCCCAGGATGACCTTTAATTTACTATGTATCCAAAGCTGGGCTCTAATTCATAACAATCCTATCTCATCCTCCAGAGCAGTAGAATTATAAGAATGTACCATCATGCTCAGCTAGAATACACTTGTTGATTGCTTGCTTTTTGAGATAGGATATCTCTCTGCTTAGCCCTGGTTGTCCTGGAGCTTGGTGTGCACACCAGTCTGGCCTCAAACTCAGAGACTCTGCCCCCTGAGTGCTGGAATTAAAGCTGTGTGTCACTGCACCCTACAGAAGTACCACTTCTAACAGGGAGCTCTGAGCCATCTCTCCTGTCATCCTTTAGACATGACACGGCCTTCCTGAAGTCAGAACAGTTGTAGCTGCTATCAAGGAACCCACACAAGACCCTCCAAGACATATAAGGAGTTGACAATTACTTGGGAGAGGAGGGAGAAGCCATTTCAGTTGCCTGTGCCCCTATAAGCAATCACAATTACACTTACTGGCTCACAAAGTGAAGACTTGGGTGGAATAATTTCTTTGGCCTATTGCTGAAGCCCAAAGGTGAACAGACAGATAGCAAAAGTGATACAGTACTGTCAGGGCAGCATACTACACAGCTCTGCATCATCTGTATTATAGATGTGTTTAGTCCCAGCACTTTAGGAGGCAGGACAGGCAGATCTGTAAGTCAACCTGGTCTACACAGTGAGTTCTAGGACAGCCAAGGATCTTGTCTCAAAGGGGGGGAGGGGGGTAAGCAAGAGAGATGGCTTAGTGGTTAATGACCTCTTCTGGTATGCACATATACATGTAGACTAAACACCCATCCATCCATCCACCCACCCGTCCGTCCGTCCGTCCGTCCATCCATCCATCCATCCACCTACCTGACATAAATAAAAACAAACAACAACAACAACAACAAAAACCCTTCACCCCTTCACATACGGGACATTTTCCATGTACAGACCAACATAAAAGTTGGCTTGGGCAGTGGGAGGCCTCATAAATACAAATGGTCCTTTGGTTAGGAGCTATCTTGCTAAACACCAAGTCTAACTTTTATGGCGTAAGTTTTCCTCTAGTAACTTTAGTCCACATGTCTGAACATCAGACACACACATACTGACACACACAGATCCTTGTATAGCAAGCATGGCCTTGCATGGAGCCACACTCAAGCCCCTTAATTATAGTTACTTTCTTAGTGTGGGAAACTGAATCCAGAGCCAAGCACACGCTTAGCCACCAAGCTACAATCTCAGCTTCTTACTTAAGCCCCACTCCCTTACCCTACCTTATCAAGACAGGGTTTCTCTGTGTTGACCAGGCTACCCTCAAACTCACAGATCTGATGTTTCTCCCTTCTGAGTGCTGGGATTAAAGGTGTGCACCACCACTGCCTGCACCTTACTTAAATTCTGACAGACTCTATAGTTATCTTTGAAACCCCATCTACTGCTTCCATAACCTCAGTAAACCAAGAACTGACCGAGATCAGTTAACAAGATGAGGAGGAGTGCTGAGCAGCATTCCTCAGCAGCAAGGAGGGCCGGATTTACTAACAAAACCCCTCCCTTCTCTTCCATTCTCTGAGTTACCCAAGGATGAAGAAAGTGTGACTGCAATACTCTGTCTTACCTCTTGCTGTGTCCAGGAAAGTATCTGATGTATTTATTGTCATGCAAGGACAAGTAACGAATAGTATCTGTAAGAAAACAAACAGGATTACACTGTACTATTTAAATAAAATGTATGTTGCATTTTCACTTCTGAGAAGACTTAAGATCGTACTGCGTTCTGTCCACAAGCACATTACACATGAACATGAGCAACCTCTTTCAGTAGCCTGAGTGCACGAATAGATTCATATAACTCCAAAGCCTAATTTTAAGTTGACAGCATTTATACCAACATTTAATATCACCATTCTGGGACCTAGGTGTATAATTCAATGGTGATGTGCTCACCTAGTGTGTGTGTAGCTCAGGGTTCAAGCTGCAGCATTGAGGGTATTTTTGGGAGATTCAGTAAAAACTACATTTAAAAAAAAAATAACCATTTTGTTACCAATCTTTGGATTCTTTGCAAGTTACAACTCCACTTGTCCTGAATAAGTATTTCTTAGCAAGGAAAAAAAAAAAAATCACTAGTTATAGGCACTAATTTTAGTGTCTGCAAAGTGATAAGTCTTACACAGAGCATCAGAAGAGCAAATTAGAGGGCTATCCGGTTAGTTTGTGAATAGCTAGGGCTGCTACATAGACTCTGTCAAAGAAAGGAAGCTCAAGAGAAGAAAAAGAAAGAAGTCTATCTAGAAAGTAAGCAATAGGGGCTAGAGAGATGGCTCAGCAAGTTAGAACTCTAGGCTTCCGTCCCCAAGAGCCATGTGGTTTCATAACCATCTGCAACTCCAGTCCCAGGGGATCTGATGCCCCTTTCTAACCTCCTTGAGCACCACACACACACACACACACACACACACACACACACACACACACGGTACATAGATATACATGAAAGCAAACCACTCATACACATAAAACAAAAAATAAAAAATGAAGAAAATGAGAAGATTACATTGACAGCAGAATCAAGTGAGGCTTGGTATGCAGCTCAGTGCCTAGTGCAGGCCATCAGTGGGTGAGGTCCGTGGCTTAATCCCTAGCACCACAAAGGTAAGACTAGAACTACAAAGTACTATGCTCCTAAAAAAAGATAAAAGAAAACCTAGACGTAGTGACTCTATAATCTCAGCACATTGGAGACCAGCATGGGATACATTTACTGATGCCCTGTCTCAAACACCAAACTGAAACATCGATGAAAACAAACAAAACAAAAAAACAGGAAGAGAAACAAATAGAAAGCATGGCACCAAAGTGCAGGGGGAACGGCCAATAAGGAGGTCCACAGTATCAAGTGGCTTGTAAGTGTGGGCTTTTTTTTCTTCCACTTTTCTTCTTCTTCCTTTTTTTTTTTTTTTTGAGACAGAGACTCACTCTATAGTCCATGCTAGATTGGAACCCATTATATAGCCCAGGCTAGTCTCAAAAAAGCAGCAATCCTCCAGCCTCAGCCTCTCAAATGCTGGGATTACTGGTATGATCAACACACTTGGCTTGCAGGGATGCTTTCTAATGAGAAGGCATATACACGTAAGAGGGAGAAAAAAGAACCCTTTCTATAGATTCTGTAACAGAGTTTCATACAGTTTATCTCAACAACTCCAAGCCTCTCAAATGACAACCACAAAGCATTTCTGGTTATTCTGTGCCAGGAACTACTCACCTGACCTAAAGAGAGATCCCTTCCCATTACCTGGAATCCCAGAGATGAGTAGGGCTTCACCATCTTCTCCACCCCATTTGGTAGCTGGTGCGCTGTTCCTGGCAAGGCAGTGGCCTGTACAGTTATCTCCTGTACCGGGTGGTATCATAGACCCTCAAACTGTACAAACTACTACCTCAGCCTGGAATCAGGCAAAAGAGAACGGAGCACTGGAGGAGCTCTGCAGGACGCACTTGAGGAAGGAAAGGCAACATCCCCACGGCAGAGGCCAGGCAGCAAAGCTGCAAACGCCACCCACCTGCCTCATCTTGTACCATATTTGAAGAATTGTTTAATGGCTCAGAAAAACAACCCAACAAAAGAAATACACCAGTCATTTACTATTATATATCTACCCCCACCCTCAGGAATCTGGTATTTATCCTTATCCAGAAGCATCAATGGCATTGCCTACATTGAAAACTACATCTGACACAGGCATGAAAAATAGAGATTATTAGATATGTGCTAAAATCAAGTTCAGGTCCAGAAGTCTCATTAAAGAAAGACTTCTGCCTGCCTATTTGCTTTGAGACAGGTTAAAAGATCAACCTAAGCGATCCCTGCTGAATGGCTAGGCATGGTGGTGCTCGTCTTTAATCCCAGCACCAAGGAGGGTTCCTGTAAGTTTAAGACTAACCTGATCTATATACAGAGTACAAGGCCAGCCAGGGCTACATAGTGAGAGCCTGTATCAAAATAGGGAGGGAGGCAAAATAAATCACCGTAATTATGAGTACACCCTGCTCTTGCAAGGGACCTGAGCTCCCTTTCCCAGTATCTGCATCAGACAGTTCATCCGAGCCTGTAACTCCAACTCCAGAATCTGACAGCTTCTGGACTCTGTGGGCAACTGAGTTCACATGTGCACATACCACCTTCTTACATACACGCGCGCGCACACGCGCATACACACACATTAAAAAAAAAAAAAACTTAAGAAAAAAAATGTAATGTCATATGGATGGCTCAGTGGTTAATAGTACTCCAGGGGACCTGATGCCCTGTTCTGGCCCAAGGGCACAGGTACACACCCACACAGAGATGCGCACATACATAAATAAAAATAAATCTCATCTACTGTGCCTGCCATAGTGGCACAGACTTATAATCTCAGTACTCAGAAGTATGAAGCAGGGATATCATGAGTTCAAGGGCAACTTGAATTACAGGAATACTATCTCAATAAACCAAAACGAAGAAATCTTTACTGTAAAAAGTGCATTAGTACACTAGTACTAATAAGGCTAAAATTAGATAAAATAACAAGCATGTGACAGTTCAATCACGGAGACAGTTTAGTCACCTTAGGAATTTACTCCAGGGGAAATCAGTCAAAAGCAGAGACTAGTTGTTAAAAAGGAAGTTTCAATTCTTAAAAATACCTCTACTCTAAAACAAAACAAAAAGTATTCTTGAAATTCACAACTCCAGAAGCCAGCACACTGTGTGACATAAACCACAGAAGAGCTAACCTCTTCCAACTATTTAGAAGTCTTTTTGTTTCTCTGTTTTAAGACAGGATCTAGCTACAAATGCTCAATGGCCCATGTGGGGCTCAACCCAGGGTCCTGTGTACCAGCCTCCCTGAGTGCTAGGGGCACTTCTACTATTCTTAATTTCATGCATTTGGTCTCCTTTCCATTCTGCATTTAGTACATTTGCAAATTTTGTTTTATTCTCCTTCAGTCAGAAATGTACAAGTTTACACCAACACTGCCTGCCTTTCAGGAGCTCTCACCATGTGCCTTGGCTAGCCTGGTACTCCCATTCCTCCAGCCCCAGACTCCCAAGTGCTAGGAATATCAAGGAGAAGTGTTACACCTGGTTTAATCCACATCCGCATTCTAAAGGTAATTTACTAATTGCTGTGTGTCATGGTTTTCTTCCTTTTCTTTTTTTAGGCATTCTTTCAAGTTTCAAGGAGTGCAAATCACAAACACAACTGAGTTACTTCCTTTTCCTACTCCACTCTGCAGACATGTTTTATTTTCTGCTCCCAGCCCTTCCAAAGTAAATGCCCCCTTCCAGCATTTTCACTTCCAATAAGACAATCAGCACTGCTGACATTGCGGGAAACTATTTAAACCAACTATAACCAAAACACAAGTTCTCACAAAGATTTTGTTAAGTATTTCAAAGAAACCCACACCGTGATCTCCTAAGAAGTCTTGCTTACCATCTATTTTGTTGGAGCTGTAAACGACTGTGTTGGCCGCATGAGTGTATCTGATGAGGTCCACACCATATTTCTTACTGTACAGGGTTCTCTTTGGTCTGATGAACAAACAGAGGGAAAAACAAAAACCATCAGAATCCACTATCAAAACACCCGAGCTCTCCATCTAAACAGCAGCAGCTCAGTGACATGAACAGGCAAAGAGTCTGAGAAGACTCAACTTGAGTCTCCTGCAAGTGTGATACAAGCTCTTAACCACTGAACCACCTCTCCAGCCCCCATCTCCTGAAAAGAACAGTCAACTGTAACAGCTACTTAAGAATAGTCTTTCATTTGTGAACACCAAGGCCCAGGTTAGAAAATAAAAACATAGCCCAGCAGTGGTGGCGCACGCCTTTAATCCCAGCACTGGGGAGGCAGAAGCAGGCGGATTTCTGAGTTCGAGGCCAGCCTGGTCTACACAGTGAGTTCCAGGACAGCCAGGGCTACACACAGAAACCCTGTCTCGAACCCCCCTCCCCCTCAAAAAAGAAAGAAAAAGAAAAGAAAAATACTGAATATTAATTCAATTTTTTATTTCAATATTCAAAGGGGGAGGGGATCTTGAGGGAGGGTCTGGCCTGGTCTCTAAGTCACTACTAGTTGAGGATGGCCTTGAACTCATGACCCTCCTGCTTGGGCTTCTCTAGTGTTAGAATTATGAGAGTGGGCTACCATACCTGGCTTC
Organism: Rhynchomys soricoides; assembly: GCA_019843965.1. NCBI lineage: Eukaryota > Metazoa > Chordata > Mammalia > Rodentia > Muridae > Rhynchomys > Rhynchomys soricoides. The sequence goes on along the minus strand of JADRCH010000097.1, from coordinate 9,967,416 downwards.
AAATGTAAACTTTGGGAAGACTTATCTACTTGACAAACAAGTCCATGAAATATCACAAGCCATGACTCACAACAGGGGGTTCTGAGAGTTACCTCAAAGCCCAACCTTCCTTAAGCCATTCCACTCATTTAGCAAGCACTTTCTTAAGGCAATGACTTACCACAACTGAAACCAGACGCAACCCTGCTTATGTTCCTAACATAACTCGCTCTAGAAGATGTCTAACCTTCTTATCCAGAGGCACAAAGTAGAAGCTGAGCCTTTCAGAAGACAAACCTAACTCTCCCAACAAAACTACCTCAGGTTCCTTTATTTAGCTTTTACTTTCATGTAAGCGTGGTTGTTTCCAACCCAAAGTTCAAAACTAGAAGTCGAAGTCTCTAAAATGCAAATCTTGATGATCAGATAAAAGGGCTCTCAGGAAGACCTACAACCAAGCCTTCTGTTGAATGCTATGTAAAGTAGGCAATTTTTAAATTCAAATATCTCTAGATAACAATTTAAAGTTATATTATTTTTTATTTTTATTTTCCAAGACAGGTTTTCTCTATGTAGCTGAGGCTGTCCTCAAATTCACAGGTATCTGCCCAGCTTTAGAAAACACAATTTGAATGTTAGAACTCTCCACATGAACCAGGTTAGAAAATAAGAAAACCTTTAAACATGTTTTATACATTTATATCTTAGAAGAATTTTAAGCTAGACATGGCGGTTCACATCTATAATTCCAGTCAAAACTCTAAAGGCTGTGCCAGGAGGATCACTACAAATTCAAGGTTAGACCCAACTACAAAATGAAACCCTGTCTCAAAAACAAAACAGGGGGAACATACTTGAAGCCACGTGAGACCCTGTCTCAAAGCGTCCCCCCAGGAATATTGTAGCAAAAGATTGATTGGTGTACTACTAGTCATTAAGAGCTTGAATTTATGCAAAAGAATGCTTACCTTCTCCATGTCAAATTATTTTGGAACTACTGGGTTGAGCAATCAAATGACCCAGGCTGCCTATAAGTCGATCATCTACAAGGGCGAGGCCTTCTGCTTCATGAAAACTATTCTGAGTAAGAGTTGTTTATTGTACTATACTTTCTATATGCCTGCCTTTTGTGAAATCAAATACTACCAGGTCCAGTCTACTGTCTGAAGTTCTATTCTGCAGTTAGTATTTGGTAATTACTGATTAAGTGAGGCTGAGCATGCTGACTTTGCATCTATCAGTGTTGAAAGCGAATCCTAGTATTTCAGCCCAACTACAATAGAAGACAGGGCTGGGGTTATCATATCAGGCTTGCCTTGCATGCATGGGGCCCTGAATTCTATCTTCAACCCTGTAAGTAAACAGCACATTAAAGCATGTGGTATTAAAAAAACCTGGGTTCCACTAAGATATGGTCTGTATTGCTAAAATCCCCCCCCCAGACAACAACAACAACAACAAAACCACTAAGAGATTTGTCCTAATGAAAGAAAACTATTTTTTATTTCAGTTCTATTCTGAAAGTAAGAGCCTAGCACTACCACTGGATATAGCTTTTCATGCACATTGTCAAGTAATTTGGCAAGCTTCTTTAAAACTATGATTCCGGAGGCAAGTATGAATAAAGAAAATAACAGTAAAGCCAGCTCCTGCTGGTGAGGTACACATGTATAACCCAGCACTTTGGATCAGGAGTTCAAGGCCAGCCTTGGACACAAAGAATTAGCCTGTGCTACATGAGACCACTGTCTTTTTTTTTTTTTTTTTTTTTTTTTTTTTT
>JADRCH010000097.1:9908744-9965557 GCA_019843965.1 Rhynchomys soricoides | reverse complement strand
GCTGTCCTGGAACTCACTCTGTAGACCAGGCTGGCCTCGAACTCAGAGCTCTGGCTGCCACTGCCTCCCGAGTGCTGGGATTAAAGGCGTGCACTACTGTCTGAAGAAGGCAAACTAAGCACATATGCGTATGTGTGCATGCATGTGTACATAAACAGAAAAAATTTGAAATGTTTTTGGGTAATTTGTACTACCAACCACAAGCAATACCCGTATATATTTCTTCAAGTTGAAGGAAGGAAGGAAGGAAGGAAGGAAGGGATGAACTGCATTGTAACATTTAAGCAGACAAACAAAACCAAAAAACCTTTACAACCTCTTTTTGGGCAGGTGAGATGGATTAGAGGCTAAGGGCACCTGCTGCCAAGCTCACTAACCAGAGTTCAATCCCCTAGGACTTACAGGAAGGGAGGAAAACACTAAATCCTGCAAGTTGTCCTCTGAGCCATACACATACAGCAAGCTCATACACAATTAAAATATAAAAAGAGAAATACTGTATGAAAACTACTTTCAATAATAATAATAATAAAAAAAAGAGTAGAGAAAAAAAATCTTTTAAGTCAAGCGCCGAGGCAGGGGAATTGCTGTTGGAAACCAGCCAGCACTATAGCTACATACGAAGTTCAACTGTTGGGGATGAAATATCTTAAAAACAATAAAAACCAACTGTGTTTTAGCTATTTTCAAACACCCAAATTCTAATACTGGTATTTTCTAATAAAGATATGCCAAAGAAACAGTAACTTTCTTCTATTGCTGAAATTATTTACTTATTCTTCTAAAATATATATTTTTTAGATTTACTGATTTTATGTATATAAGCATTTTGTCTGCATGTATATATGGGCATCCTATGCATGCCTGATGCACATGGAGCCCAGAAGAGAACATCAAATCCCCTGGAACTAGAGTTAAATATAATTGTGAGTCTCCATGTGGGTGCTGCTGATTGAACCCAGGTTCTCTGCAAAATTAACATGTGCTCTTAACCACTGAGCCATCTCTCCAGCTCCTGGATTCTCCCTGCCCCCAATTCTCCCTCCCCAGATTTATGTGAGTACACTGTAGCTGTCTTCAGACACACCAGAGGATCCCATTATAGATGATTGTGAGCCATCGTGTGGTTGCTGGGAATTGAACTCAGGACCTCTGGAAGAGCAGTCAGTGCTCTTAACTGCTGAGCCATCTCTCAGGGAAATCAGAAACAGGGGTCAAATCCTCTGGAACTAGAGTTACAGATGTTACAAGCCTCCATGCTGGTGCTAGGAATTGACTTGATCCTCTGTAAGAGCAGCATTTCTCCAGCCCCTACATTTTCTTTTTTGGGACAGTCTTACTATGCTATTTAAGTTGCATTCCAATTCTCACCCCCAGCCTCCCAAGTGCTGAAATTGCAGACACTGCTGAGCAGAATGTCCTTTTTTTCAAGAAAGTTCTTTGGAGCATTGTAACTTTAAGTTTGTAATCATGTAAAAAGGTTACATGCCTGAATAAAGTTTTACAGTCTTAGTATTTTATTCCTTTGAATGGGGATATGCACTTCCATTACAGGTTTTGGGGGGAAGATTCTATGTACTGCACTAAACATCCCAAACCAATTTCAAATTACTTGTAGTTCCAAACATAATCAAATGGTCAAGCCAGTGTACGATAATAATCAATACACAAATATGAACATCAATTCAAATGACTATTTGTCCAGCTAGTAATTTTCTCTTCTTCAGGATCACCACTGTAGGAAACTCCCACATACAGCAAGCAAAAGTCCAGAGATAGTTACATAATACTTTGTCAGAGCTCCAGCGAGGAAACCCATCATGAAGAACATCATATAAAGCCCATTCTACAACATCCTTACTTTAGATAAACTCAGAGACAAATTCCAAAAGAAAACTATTTGAAAAAATAATAAACAAAAGGAAAGCTGGAAAAAGGAGAGAAAAGGCCAAGGATTCAAAAACATTAGGTAACTAACAAAATGTTGGAAACAGCAGCTATTAAACCAAACATAGGCTTAGGAAGGGCAACTGAAGCTGACAAAGGGAATCAAATTTAGCCTCAATTAGTTTCTGCTACAAAAGAGGTCACTGCTTACTTATTGAGGACTTGGACCTCCAGAGGTGAGACAATGTCTTCCTCACACCCAGGCTATGAAAACGGCAAAGATACACAAATTCTCCAACTAACAATTTCCACAACCAGTTCCAGAATTCCAAAATTTTGCTAATTATAAGCTAACCACAATTAGGTGGTGCTTTTTTTTAAAAAAAAAAAAAAAACAAAAAAACTGTTTTGAGTCAGGGTCTTGGCTATGAAGTCCAGAACTCAGTGTCTGACTGCCCCTGTCGCCCAATGCAGAGAATACTGGCTGGGCCGCCACACACCGGTAAACTTTTTTTTTTTTGTAATGCAAAAGGAAACACTAAATTGTTCCGGAATGCTTTCTTTGTTTTAAAGGGAGCTCACATTCTGACCAGAATGGGGCGGCCAAGTTCTCGGCAATCTGGCAAAGAAAGTTTCCAAGAGGCTGTTTAACAAGTTAACTGTAAGCCAGGATACCGGTACTGGGAAAGGCCAGCAAGCTCAAATGGGCACAATCGATAAATCCTGACAGTTTAAGAACTGCATCCCGTGGGGCGTGATGGCAGAAAAGCCGCGCGGGAAGCTGAGGGGTAGGGGGCGGGCACTGTGCCAGGGCTGAATCCAGGTCACCGCGGTGAAGGCAGAGAGCTGACTCCACTGATGGACAGAACAGCTCCTACCGTTCTGCATCGAGCTCAGAGTCCACCCGCACATTCTGACAGTCGTCAGAGGAGTGGAAAGGGCTATCCGTCTGGCCGCTGGGTGCACGGACATGGCGTTTAAAGGTCAAGGTCAAGGTGGGGTTTGGCAAGCTGAGAAGCGCGCTCGGAAGAGACCAAAGACACATGAATTAACAACCATCATCATCTTAAAGAGGATCTCCTGCAGCACTGCAGGATGGAGGCGGCCCTGGCAAGAGAGCCTGCACCACATGCCAGGGGGGCCTCAGTCGGGGACCAGCGACAGAGGGAAGGAGAGAGGCACTCGGAACCCGGCCACTATCACACTCACTTGCCCTCCTGGCAGTCATAGAGCACGATGGAGTCATCATCGCTACTGGAGATGACCGTCTCGCCATTGGGACTGAAATCAAAGCAGTTGATCTTGTCCGAGTTCTCGCGGAACACCTTGGCGACGCGGAAGCTCCTCAGCACGCTGTCGGTCAGCTTCATGGCGGCGGTGGCGGCTGCTGCTGCTGCTGAAGGCAGCGGCGGCGGAGCAGGGCCGGGGCGGGGCCGAGAGGCGAGCGAGCGGGCGGGCTGCTCAGGGCCAACCCCGGCGGTACGGGCGCCGCGCTAGATGCGAACGGAAGGGCGGATGACAGTGGGATTGCCGTGTCCTGTTTCTCAGGCAACGCTCTCTCGCCGGGATGACGGGACCTCGCTGACCGTTCTTCTCCAGAGTCACTTCACGGCCAACCGGCGCTCCGCCGGCTCATTGTGTCCGCCATCTTGAATGGAGAAGCAAAATCAGAGAGCGAGGAGCCTGTGCCGCGGCGAACGCTGGGAAAAGAGGCGGGGCGGAAACAGAGGCGCGAGCTTGGGGTGGAGGGGGAGCGGAACGATGACGTCAGCGGGGCGGGCTCCCACTGCTGTGGCTTGGGAGCGGGAGCTAGCAGGTCTCCGGTTTGAAATGGGTGGCCTGCGGCCATGGAGACGCTAAACCCTCTCTTGAGGGCAGGACTTCAGGTCGCCTCAGGACTAGTGCCTTTGTGAGTGCTCTCAACCCCCAGAGAGACGCAGGTGTCTCTGAGGCTGCAGGTACTAGTCGAGAGGCCTGCCTCTATAGGTATGAATCAGGTGAGCCCGTCACCGAATGACTTAACCACTACACCACCAAGCCAGGAGGCTTCGATTTGTTTTTTGAATGAATAACAACATGAATGAATGAAGTACAACATATGATTGCACAAATTTTAAGTGGAATTTTCAACTGGGTATATATTATGAACTTCAGAAGCTTGCAACTTCTTTTAAAACTTGATGAGAGTCAAAGCACATGAAGATAGCTAACCTAGTGCGGGAGGAGGGGGAACCTTAGGAGGGGCGTGAGACTTTTCACTCACTGGTAGGTGATTGCAAGGTGTGACAACCAGAGTCCCTTATAATCTGAGTTAACAAACAAACCACGAAATGGAACACTAGTAAAAATGGAGTCTTGTTGAAAAATGTGCGGGTTGTATCTCAGGTCCTTCGGTAAAGAAACAGGGTTAACTACACAGAGAAATTGTTGGTTGAGGGATAAGTGACAAGATTGTAAGTTGTACTGCAGTTGCCTCCTGACAACGGGCAGAGCTCCTGGCTACAATTTGTTTCTGGGGTTTGAGGAAGGGAAAGAACCGGTTTGAGTGAAACCTGAATGGAGGGCAACTTTCCAAATTACAAATCTGTTCTAGAAAAAGCTTCCATGGGCGGTTGCACTCAATCCCCAATGATTGCTTTTGAGCTTAAAAGACTTCCATGAAGCTTGAGATAGCAAGGACAGATCTGGTGCCATGGGCCGGACTTGTTGAGTGAACTGAAGTTTTCTGAAGAGCATCTGTAATAAAAATCTTGCAGACTGGCTGACTAGAACATTGCAATTGTGGGGAGATCAAATGTAGCCAAGAGCCAAATGATCCTGAGGCCTCCTTGAAAACTAGTGTCTGTGTGTGTGCGTGCGAGTGCTTTTACTTTCTGAGCCTTCTAACCTGGCCTTGCTTTGGGCTTTTAATAGCCATGTACTTTTAACTTCTTACATTCTCCTAACAAATTACTCAAGAGACATCACTCAGTTTAGCTTCATCAACCCTAAAGCCAAGATGGCTGTAACATCACACCTGAAATCTATAATTTCCCTACTTTGCAGCTTTGCTTTGTGGCCCATCTACTTGGTATTTCCACAAATATAATTGGTCAACATATTGATTTTTGGGAGGGGGGTGCTGTTCTGTGACTAAACATTTGTGTGTCATTAAGGGTAAGTTGACTTCTAATTCCTGGGCAAAGCTGTTCTTTTATATCAGCAGTTGGGAAGCAAATACACCCAGGAGATGCCTCTGTGTGTGTGTGTGTGTGTGTGTGTGTGTGTGAGAGAGAGAGAGAGAGAGAGAGAGAGAGAGAGAGAGAGAAAGAGAGAGAGAGAGTCTGTTTTAACATACAAAAATGACTGTAGCAACAGCCTTAATTTACCAAATGTTCTCAACCAGGAGAAATCCTTGAAAGGTATCTTTCAAAACTATAGCCTGTACCTTCTTTAGATTTCACTGTTAAGACCAAAGCTTCCTCCCAAGATTTAAGCATCCTGTTTTTAAAATGGAAAAAAAAGTTATTTTTTCATATTTTAAGAGGGTCACTTGGATTCACTTGCTGGTTTGGCTCCCTGCCCTGCTGTAGTAAACGTGCTTGGCTTTCAGTCCAGTGGTATCACTGCCTTAAAGGATAGACTTTGAAAGTGACCCGGAATGGCTAGCTAGCTCCAGGGCACAGGGAAAGCTGGACTTAGGAGTGGACTTCATCACTTTAAAAAAAAACAGCTCTAGGTTATGTATGGTGGCTCGCACTTTTCATCCTAGTACTGGTCTACATTAGTGAGGTTGAAGCCAGCCAGGGTTATATAGTGGGGTTTGTTTTTGTTTTTAAAGATGAAACAAACAGGGGCTGGAGAGATGGCTCAGCAGTTAAGAGCACTCACTGCTTTTCCAGAGCCCGAGTTCAATTCCCAGCAACCACATGGTGGCTCACAACCATTTGTAATGGGATCTGATGCCCTCCTCTGGTGTGTCTGAAGACAGCGGCAGTGTACTCACATACATAAAATAAATATATTTTTTTTTTTTTAAAAAAAGAAACAAACAAAAATCAGCCCTGGGTGTGGTAGTATACACTTGGAATCCCAACCCTCAGGAACTAGTCAGGATTATCTCGAAGACAAATCTACGATCCATAACAAGACTGGTTAAGAAAAATAGAAATCTAAAAAGCAAACAAAACAGAAAGGGGGCTAGGCACGTGGCAGTTGTCCAGCTCAGCCTCCAGAGTCACATGCCACCTCTCCGAGTTTTTCCTTATAGATTCTAATTGAGGTACCCACTGAGCTAAAGTGCCCAGCAGGGCTTCCTTAGGGCCTTGGAATAATTAGAGTCTGGTGGCTTTCTTAGGCCGTTGAAAAGAGGGTGTGAGTGTGTGTGTGTGTGTGTGTGTGTGTGTGTGTGTGTACTCCAGAAGAAAGGTGGGATTTAGAATACAACTGAAGGGGAAAAGAGGGTGTGTGTGTGTGTGTGTGTGTGTGTAAGTACTCCAGAAGAAAGGTGGGATTTAGAATACAACTGAAGGGGCTGGAGAGATGGTTCAGCAGGTAAGAGCACTGACTCCTCTTCCAGAGGTCCTGAGTTCAATTCCCAGCAACCACATGGTGGCTCACAGCCATCTGTAATAGGATCTGATGTGTCTGAAGACAGTGACAGTGTACTCACATACATTAAATAAATAAATCTTTTTTTTTTCTCCAAACAGGGTTTCTCTGTGTAGCCCTGGCTGTCCTGGAACTCACTCTGTAGACCAGGCTCGCCTCAAACTCAGAAATCCGCCTGCCTCTGCCTCCCAAGTGCTGGCTCTGCCTCCCAAGTGCTAATAAATCTTAAAAAAAAAACAAAATCACAACTGAATCCAGTGGTGATTTTCTATACACTGTTTCAGATATCGTTCACACAGAGCTGCTGCATACCTCATGAGTTTATTGATTTGCTAAGTAAATGCTTCATTTCATTCCCTCAAGGGGAGCCCCTGAGGAAATAAATGTTCTATGGGAGACAACATTTTATATCAATCTGAGATTATAAAATCATAATCTCTTCTGTGGCAACCTCACTGGTAGTTTTTGTTGGGTTTTGGACCCAGGACTAGTGGCTGAGGTGCTTAGTTAACATATCAAACCTGGCCTCCTTGTTCTCCCAGCATCCCTCAGTTCCCTGTCTGTTGCAGACATGTGGCTGCATACCCTGAGCTCTGCCTTGAATTTTCTAGCCCAGGGGCTGGGCTTCCCTTCATTGGCAGAGAAGACCTATTAGTTTTATCTATCTATCTATCTATCTATCTATCTATATGGATTTATCTAAGACCAATGAAATGGGACAGGGGTGAAAGTGCTTGCTACCAAGATGTACTTGACACAGGGTCGCCATGGAGCCCATTGGTGGTGGGAGAGAGCAGACTTCCACAAACTGTCCCTTGCCCTCTGTGCTTGAGTTGTGGCATGTACACACACATAAGTGAGTAGATATAGAACAAGAGCTCTTTCTCTTCTTCTTCTTTCTGTCTTCCTTTCTTCTTCCTTCCTTTCTTGTGGATTGACCCCAGGGTCTGATGGATGCTAAGCAAGCTTCCCCAATTTCTTTTAGGCTTATTTTTATAAAGAGGATGCCTGGGTTTCTGAGTGGTTAAGTAACTTCTCAAGGTCTTGAAGACAGCAGACACCCAAGACTGGATTCACTTCGTGCTCTGCAACTCCAACTTTGGCCTTGTTCCCAAGGCAAAGGGCAAATAACCATTCATATTTAACAAAGTCCATTGTTGGCAAACAATGTTGTCTTGTTCTAGGGCAAAGATATGGACTGAGGTGGAGTAGGAGGAACTGCCTAGTCCCTGAAGCTCTTATCTTGACTCCCACAAAATGGTCTCCAAAGTCTTTTTTTTTTTTTTTTTTTCCGAGACAAGGTTTCTCTGTGTAGCCCTGGCTGTCCTGGAACTCAGTCTGTAGACCAGGCTGGCCTCAAACTCAGAAATCTGCCTGCCTCTGCCTCCCGAGTGCTGGGATTAAAGGCATGCGCCACCACTGCCCGGCTTGTCTCCAAAGTCTTAAAAAAGAAAAAAAAAAAAAACCTTTCTGATAATTTAACCTACTATCCCATGGATTCCAAATTTGCAGATGGACTTAGCCTATGATGGGTAGATCTGAACTGAGTATGTAAGGGACTTTCTTGTCCTGTGGTTGCCTCCTAAATAGTTCAGTGTAGCAATTGTACTGTATGCTTATTGTAGTAAGAATTACAAAGGAGGGGGCTGGAGATTTGGCTAAGCAGTTAAGAGCACTGACTGCTCTTCTGGAGGTCCTGAGTTCAAATCCCAGCAACCACGTGGTGGCTCATAACTATCAGTAATGCGATCTGATGCAGTCTTCTGGTGTGTCTGATGACAGCTACAGTGTACTTACATATAATAAATAAATAGTCTTTGGGCCGGAGTGAGAAGGAGAAAGACAGAATTTCAAAGGAGGCAATGGTTTTCTTTTTTTGTTTGTTTGTTTTTTTGAGTCATCACTGCAAAACATAGTGATGGTTTTCAGGGACAAAGAGTTTGTTCTGAGCTAATTATGACTGTGACTAGGAGATATGGATTCAAGTTGTTCCTCAGGCACTTTCCACCATGGAGGCAGTTGTAGGGTAATTCTATAGTCACAGAAGAAATTATAAATCAAGTTTATGATCCTATAAAACAGGTCTGGTCCTTACCAAAGCAGGGAAGCCTCTGCTATAGGACTCAGATGCTGTCTGATGGCATTCTTCACTTTTGGATTGGTAGACGCTAATGGGCTATTATAAGTTACTGTACTCCAGAGGTTTTACTTCATAGTCAAAGTGATGTTAGGGCCAATAGAGAGGCAGGTGATAAATGTCTAGTAAGGGAACTAAATAGTTTGGCATGGTAGCTCACAAAAGAGGCTGAGGCAGAAGGATTGCTGAGAGTTCCAGGTCAACCTGGGCTACACAGAGCGTTCCAGACCTGTGGTATAGTGTGAAATCCCATCTCAATACAAAAACAAAACAAAACAAAGAAATCACCAAACCACGGGCTGGAGGGATGGCTCAGCAGTTAAGGGCATGTGCTGCTCTCCCAGAGGACTCTTGTTCAGTTCCAATCTCCCATGTGAGACACCTGACAACTGACTGTAACTTCACTTCCAGGGCATCTGACACCTCTGACCTCCTTTGACACCTATGCTCATATACCCTCACAGAGGCACACACATACAAATGACTAAAAATAAATATTAAGAAACACCAGAGCCAAGCTCAAAAACTCAAGGGAACTAAAATTTGCCCAAGATATCAGCTCTAAATGTGTAACGTTCTAATTCTCCAGAATCTTAGAATTCCACTCAGTAATTAGTCTCCAGAATCTTCCATTTAGGTATGCCTTTAATCCACTGACAGCTGCTATTGTTGGAAAATTTGTATATCTCTAAAATTCCTGTTGAGACCCAATCTTGAAAGAAATAATGTTAAGAAGCAGGGTCTTAATCAGGTGTGGAGATTCAAACCTTTAATCCCAGCACTCCAGAGACAGGCAGGCAGATCTCTGTGAGTTTGTTCTACACAGTAAATTCAAGGACAATCAGGACTACATAGTGAGATCCTGTCTCAAAACAAATCAAAACAAAACTAAACAAAAAAGTGGGGACTCTGGCTGGGTCCTGAAGGTATGTCCGTTGTAAATGAGATTAAGGCCTCTTCTAAGAGACCCGTCTACTCTCCACTGTGTGAAGTTGTTGTTTATCTCCTCTGGAGGATACAGTGATGCCATTTTAAAAACAGAAATGAGGGGCTGGAGAGATGGCTCAGTGGTTTATAGCACTTACTGTTCTTCCAGAGGTCCTGAGTTCAATTCCCAGCAACCACATGGTGGCGCACAACCATCTGTAATGGGATCTGATGCCCTCTTCTGGTGTCTGAAGTCAGCTACCATGTACTCATATAAATAAAAATAAATCAATCTTAAAAAAATAAAAAACAAACAAACAAAAAAAACAGAAATAAGGTTATGGCCAAACACCAGACCTACACAGATAACTTGCTTATTAATTTTTTTTAGATTCATGTATTTATTTTATGTATATGAGTACAATGTAGCTGTCTTCAGACACACCAAAAGAGGGCATCAGATCCCATTGATTGTGAGTCACCATGTGGTTGCTGGGAATTGAACTAAGGATTTCTGGAAGAGCAGTCAGTGCTCTTAACTGCTGAATAATCTCTCTAGCACAACTTGCTTATTTTGTATGTGTGTGTATGTGTATTGGTGTGCGTGTGTACATGAAGGCCAAAAGACAACCTTGGGTGTTATTCCTCAGGTACCATTCATTTATTGTTTTAATTAATTTACTTATTTTAAAATTGTACATGAGTATGAGTGTTTTGCCTGCATGTATGTAAGTGCATACTAGTGCATAGTACCTGGTGCCCCAAGAGGCAGGAAGAGGTCACTGGCTCCCTTAGAATTTGGAGTTAGAGATGGTTGTACACTGTCATGTGGGTGTGGGAATAGAACCCCCATCTTTTGGAAGAGTAGTAAATGCTCTAAACTGCTGAGCTATCTCTTCAGTCCTCTGACTTCTTTTGAGACAAGGTCTTATGTATCCCAGAGTGACCTTAAACTACATAGGCAAAGATGACTTTGAGATCCTGATACTTCTAAATGTTGAGATGATAGGCATGTACCATAAAACCTGGTTTGTGTGATGCTGGGGATCAGACCAGGGCCTTGTGCATACTAAGCAAGTACTCCATCAGCTAAGCTACATTCCCAGCCCTGTGTCCATTAAGGAAAAAAAAATTTCCTTAGGTGCAAAAATGTTTTGCCTCATGTATGTATGTGTACCACATGAATGCCTGGTACCTGATGAGGTCAGAAGAGGGCACCAGCTTCTCTGGAACTGGAGTTCTAGATAGCTGTAAACCCTGTGGGTGCTAGGAACAGAGCAACAAATGCTCTTAACCACTGAAACATCTCTCCAGTTCCCTGTATCCACTTTTTTTTTAAATACTCCACTGCAATTCCTAAACTAGTCACAAGATATGTTTAACAGCAAGACAGTTAAGCCCACTGCACAGTATTGAGTTGATTTAATTCTGTCCTGGAACTCACTCTGTAGACCAGGCTGGCCTTGAACTCAGAAATCTGCCTGCCTCTGCCTCCTGAGTGCTGGGATTAAAGGCGTGCGCCACCACTGCCCGGCTGATCTAATTCTTATTTGTACTTCTATTGCCCTCCATACCAACAGAAATAGAAATTACCTTTTCCCTAATTTGTTTTAAAAAAGAAATTTGAAACAGGATCCCACTGGGCTGCTAAGACTGACAGGGAACAACAACTGTCAGGGAACTGTCTTCAGTTGCAAAATGGAAGGGATTTCATGAAAGGAAAAGAGAGAATGCTGAGTGGAGGAAGCATCACTTAGTAAGGAAGTTTAGACAGGGTTAGGGTGGGGTGGGGCGTAGGAGGGTCGCGATTGAGCTTCTTAATTCCACAGTAGTACACATCTGCGATTTTAGTACTCTAGAAGCTGAGGCAGCAGGATCATAAACTTGAAGCCAGCCTAGGCTACAAAGTACGTCTCTCTGTGTAGTGGGAGTCGATGTAAAACAAAAGAAAACAAAACTTTTAAAGGAAACATGTTTGAAAGACTCCTTTCCATTAGAAGAAAAAGTGTACTCTGTGTTTTTGGAGTCCAGCCAATAGTTGATTTTTGAATGTGGGAAGGCATGACTGGGTCATAGTGGACACAAGGTAGAGAGCAAGAGCAGGAAGGCGGCTTAGGGTCATTTTGTTTACAGGCAGCTTGCTCTTATGTTTAAAGGTCACCAAACAGAAATCTTTTGCTGAATTTGCTGTACGTGGTGGTAGTAAACATCAATGAATTGTCACGGATGACTTTAAAACTCTCTCTGGAGGGGTGTGTTGTAGCTCTTGCTGATGGTTCAGCCCTGTGTCCGGCACCTAATAGGAATTCAGGGTATATTTAACGATTGACTACATCTAACAGGATGAAGAGGGAAGGCTCATTACCAATCACTGAGAATCCACTGCAGGAATACAGAAATCAGAGGCCTCCATTCGCCTCTTTTCAGGTTTTCTGGCGGTCAGTGAGGCATGAAAGTTCTAAACCACGCTCTCGGTCTCTAGGGAGACCTCAGACCAGCCACTTCCGGATTAATCCCCACCCACAGAAAGTACTTCCGGTCTCCAGCGCTAGACGCTCCGGAAAGGTAAGTTTGCGTCTCAAGCACATAAATGGTCCTTGGAAGTCGTTCATGGCCCGGAAAGTGACAGATCCAGGCGAAAGCAGCCCCTTAGTTTTGCGACATCTTGCACAGAGCGGCAACATTTCCCTCACGAAGATTACAGGCCCGGCGTAGGGCGACGTCACTTCCGGTCACTTGGCGGTTGGCCAATTCCGGACGTGATGTCAGCTCCACTTGGTTCCGGGAGGAGTCGAGGCTGGTCTGCATATCCTCACTTAACAACCCGGGTGCACTGGAGCTAGGAAGGCGTGGTGTCTTAAAGAGAGTTGGGAATTTGGCAACTGAAAATGCAAGTCGTTTAGTTAAATTTAGACTTACCACAACGTAATTTTTAGTTATAAATAATCCAGAGTATACTGGTCATAGTAATAATAAAACATTACTTATTCGAAATTCAAATTTCACCAAATGCTCTGTACTTTATCTGGCAATTTTGGCCTTGAACCTTTTTTTTTTTGTCTTGAACTCTAACGGTGACCTTCTAGGCTTTTGCCCCTCTGTGAAATAGATACAACGTTCACCTAGGGCTGAGCATTATGTTTTAGGTGCTAAGATGTGTTTAGTACCAAGCCCAGGGGAATCCCATACATGAAAACTGAACATGTTTGCAGGCGTCCTACAGCAGTGCTCTGTGTATTCCTTTTCACAAACAGTATTTTTTGGGGAAGCTAGCTGGGAACTACAAGGCTAAATGACGCAGGTCTGGAAGGTGCTATGTTATTTAGGAGCAGGATAAACTGTTATCTGGAGTTTGCTCTTTTAAATTGTATAGAGAATCAGAAAGCCTGAGGTGTCAGGAAAATAAGAGCATCAGTCTTCCAGCACTATGGAGAATTGGATGACTTTATACTTGCTAGGGATGGTCTCTCCTACAGAACTACACTTTCAAGTTTCCTGAGAGTTAGGCTTCATTGCATCCCACCTCTCATCTTGCAAATGAGCTCAGTTTGAGAAAAGATATACTACACACTTTTAAAAACCTAGAACCCCAATCCCTAGACTCTACCCTCCTCCATACATGCTTACGGATACAGTTGTCTTTCGATTTTTTTAGGGGCTTGAATGTAGCTCAGTGGTAGAGTGCATTCTTGTTACATGGACAACCCCAGGTTCACTCTTCAGTACCCTCCTGTCCCCAAATTTAGATACCTTTTTACAGATGAGTCTTTATTTTAGAGATTTTATTTCCTTTATTGAGAACTTAAGTCTTAAATGAGTCTTTCATTGTTCTTATATTTACCCTGTAGCTTCCTGACCTTTACCCCAAGACCTTTCAGTTTTTCACTCTGCCCAGTGGGGAAAATGATTGTTTGGGCATCGTTACTGGAACCTGGCTTTTGCCTGCTCTAGCACTGGGCTGTTTTTGCTGTGAGTGGCGTAACTCAGGCCTTGTTTTGCTATCATGGAGCCAGGAAGGGGTGTTCCTGGCAAGGCTGATCATGACCAGCTGTGTGGGTACTAGGGTGTCTTTTCTCGTTCTGTCGATTGAGCCCCATAGCACATCTCCTTTTGCATATAACCTGGGGACTTGCCAAAGGTCTCACCGTGAGGCAGATTTTGAAGTTACTCTTGATTTGTGCCCGGACCACTTGCTGAACTAGCCTGAGTACTGAGCTTCATTAGGTTGTGTGCACTGATAAATCTGCAGCTTTTCCACATGGACCCAGCATTGCCAGACTAGTCTTATAAGCTAACTAAATAGAGCAGGCTAGAGGTCAATGGACTTGGGGTCAGTTGGCTAGACAACCAATAGCCTTTTTTTTTTTTTTTTTGGCAGTAGAAGTGGCAAAGCGGTAAGGCATAAATGCCAGGAAGGGGCACTGCCTTGGTGTGAGGTCTTTGGAAGTACAGGATGTAGAAAAAGAATGGTACAGGAGCCCGCTGGTAGGAATGGCTTCCTTTGTGAATTATTAACTCCCAGGCAAAAGAGGTGACCTAGGAGGAAGGTCCATTTAACAGGAACTTTGGACTTGGGGCAGAGTGTCCAGAAGACTGGTGTGTGGCCTACAGAAGAGGAGGACATGGCTGGGCATCAGGGCTGGGCTTTCAGGACTGGTGAAAGATCAGGTTTGCTGCAGGCTTCATGAATTCTTCGGTTTTCATTTCAGGTAATGGAGCCTGCCAGTCCTGAGCCCTCAGAGGGGTGGCCTTGATGGTGGAGTTCTGTCGGTGGCCTCACTCCTTCTCCTCCCTCTCTAGGCAGCTATGGATACAAGGCTGTACTGAGACAAGTGGGGCATGGCTGCGGCCCTACAGGTCTTGCCCTGTCTCCTCCGAGCCCCGTCACGTTCATTCCTCTGGTGGCCCCCAGTGGCCCGGATGACCAGTGGTATGGCCTTGGCAGAACAGGCACAGCAGCTGTTTGATAGTGCGGTGGGTGCTGTGCAGCCAGGCCCCATGCTGCAAAGGACACTGTCATTGGATCCTAGTAGTAGACAGCTAAAGGTGCGGGACCGGACCTTTCAGCTACGGGAAAACCTCTACCTAGTGGGCTTCGGCAAGGCTGTACTGGGCATGGCAGCTGCAGCTGAGGAGCTACTGGGCCAGCATCTTGTGCACGGTGTTATCAGCGTACCCAAGGGGATCCAAGCTGCTATGGAGCATGCTGGAAAGCAGTAAGAATCTATGGGTGCAGGTGTCCTTTGGAAGAAAACCTCCCTTCCTCTGTGACCTTCCTATCTTCTGGGTCTGGTCTGGTTTCGAAATAGGTATCAGAGGGCCACTTTGACCTCAGGTGGGAGGAGAGGAGTCCACCCCATCTCTTCTCTCTTGCTTGCTCCCTCCTCAGAGAGATGCTGCTGAAGCCACACAGCCACATCCAGGTGTTTGAGGGTGCTGAGGACAACTTACCGGATCGGGATGCACTACGGGCTGCACAGGCTATCCAGCAGCTGGCAGAGGGGCTCACTGCTGAGGACCTGCTGCTTGTGCTCATCTCAGGTATGGGTTCCAGACCAGCTGGGAACAGCTGACAGGGATGCACCAAATACCGATGGTTACGGGGTGAAGTTGGGACCAAGGGAGACAGTGAGGAACCTGGAGGGTACCTTGTGGGTGGTGTCAGGTCAGTCATCTATCCTCAGCTGTAAGTTCACCCCCCTGAACACTCTGTAATGGCGAAGGCACAGCCGGGTTCTGACATACATCAGAACCTTTGGAAAACATTGCTGTCTACAACAGTGTCACTTGGGCTCCCGAAGCTGGCTTTCCAGCCTTCACAGAACTCTCTCTTTGCTTACATGCTGCTTTTTCTCGCTCTTCCTTAGCTTTAATTTTTTAAAAATATTTTTGTGGTATCTATCAGGGATCATGTTCAGGACTTCACACTGACTAGGCAAGCACTTTGCTACATATCCCTGGCCCTTCTGGGATCTGGCGTACCCCTAGTAGGGGACAACTTCACTCTATGTCCACAAGGGGGCACTGTAACCCCATCTTCTTAGACCACTTCCCTTGTGGCCTGCCTAGTTCTCTCAGTGGGGCAGTCTCCTCTCCCTCACACTCTCCCTGACTCTGCAGGTGGGGGCTCAGCCCTGCTGCCTGCTCCAATCCCACCTATCACACTGGAGGAGAAACAGATGCTCACCAAGCTGCTGGCAGCCCGGGGAGCCACAATCCAGGAGCTGAACACCATCCGCAAGACCCTGTCCCAGCTGAAGGGTGGAGGGCTGGCTCAGGCCGCCTATCCAGCTCAGGTGTGCTAATTTCTTCTTCAGTCAGCCCTGGGTTCCCAACACGTGACAGGGGGATGAGAGCTTAGCTTAGAACATAGGAATTGGCAGGGGCCTCGTCTGGAAAGTTCTGGGAGGAAGCCCAAAGAGGGTAAGAGGGAGGCCTCCTGGTTAGGTGTTCTGCCAGCCCACCTGAAGGTGGCAAGAAGTGCGTAGAGGTGGGCAGTGAAGCATACCAGGTGCTGTTCTCTCAGGCTCAGTTTGTTCTTAAGGGCCCTGGAGCACGGAGGAGGAAAGACTGAACCTTATTTTGTGGCCTTTGTCTAGGTGGTAAGCCTCATCTTGTCAGATGTGATTGGGGACCCTTTGGAGGTGATTGCCAGTGGCCCTACTGTGGCCAGTGCCCACAGTGTGCAAGATTGCCTGCATATTCTTAATCACTATGGTCTTCGTGCTGCTCTACCACGCTCTGTGAAGACTGTGCTCTCTCGAGCTGACTCTGACCCTCATGGTCCACATACCTGTGGTCATGTCCTCAATGTGATCATCGGCTCTAATTCTCTGGCACTGGCTGAGGCTCAGAGGCAAGCTGAGGTACTGGGCTATCATGCCAAGGTGTTGAGCACAGCCATGCAGGGTGATGTAAAAAGTGTGGCTCGGTTCTATGGGCTGCTAGCCCAGGTGGCTGCAGCCCACCTCACTTCATCCTTGGCTGAGCGTCCCTTGGAAGAGGAGGCAAAACTCCATCAGCTGGCAGCTGAGCTCCAGCTCCCTGACCTGCAGCTGGAGGAGGCTCTGGAAGCGGTGACAAAAGCCAAAGGTCCGGTCTGCCTCCTGGCTGGTGGTGAGCCCACGGTGCAGCTGCAGGGATCTGGCAAGGGCGGTCGGAACCAAGAACTGGCCCTGCATGTGGGAGTGGAGCTGGGAAGGCAGCCATTGGGGCCTATTGATGTGCTATTTTTGAGTGGAGGCACTGATGGGCAGGATGGGCCTACAAAGGTGGCCGGGGCCTGGGTCATGTCTGATCTTGTCAGCCAGATTTCTGCTGAAAGCCTGGACATAGCCACCTTCCTCTCCAACAATGACTCGTACACTTTCTTTTCCCGCTTCCAGGGTGGAACACATTTGTTGCATACAGGGTTGACAGGGACCAATGTTATGGATATCCACCTCCTGATTTTTCATCCTCAGTGATAGCATAGCTCACACTTTGAGAGTATATAAGAAGCCTTCAAGAGCAGGGTCTCTTAGGAAGATCAAGGACTAATTCCCAGGCCCCGTTGTGCTTTAGTACTCCCTCCTCTGTTGCTCCACCCGCCTCCCACAGATCTACTCCATGTTTGTTCCTCCACCTAGATTAGAAGATGGGGACTCCTTTCCACCCCTAGTTTCTATCATGTCAGCAGGTAGCCCTGAGGCCCAGAAGTAGCTTCTTGGTCAGTTCACAGTTCTCATTTTCTCCCTGGAAGCCTTTCTGCACAGGTCCTCAGCCTGTTTCTTCCATGGAGGGAAGGCAGGAGACTGAAAATAAAAAGCATGCTGTGGGGGCCTTAGCTCACCTTTCCTCCGTGCCTCTTTCCATAGCACAAATCTTCAGGGGGCTGCTGGGCAGGTGCATGTGCTGTGGTACCAGCAATGGTGCCAGTACCTCACAGAGTTTCTCACGCCTTTTTTGGCTGGGCTCACACTCAGGGTCTGTTAATGGGAATCTGTGACTATTGAATCTGGCTCCTAGCAGCCTCAATGTGCATGAGCAGGACAGGCTTATAGTTGCCTACTTAACCATGACTCCTTGTGGCAACCTGGTTGTGGTTTTTCCTTTCCTGCTGTAGCCTGACTGGGTGGAAATTATCTACTTGCCACCAAGGATTTCCTTCTGTATTTGGACCACTCTTAGCTTTCCCCCTTTCCCTCTGGTTATCAAGGGGTTTCTTCAGGCTGCAGGGCATTGAACTTGTTCTCCTGTGTCCCCTTTTCCCATGCTAAACATGCCATGTTCCATTGCCACTTCTCTGGGTACCCAATTAGGGCCCTAGGCCAGCATTTCAGTGTGTGTCTCAAGCACTAGAATGGTAGGTCAGAGCAGTGAAGGAGCTCAGCAGTCCCTCACACCATCTTATCATAGCTGGCAGAGGTGAGTCACTTGGCTTGGTTTGCAGCCACTGGCCTGGTTGGCCTTGAGCCCTCTTGTTCCACATCAGAGCCCTCTGTTGGCTATCCTCACCGTGCGCCACGGCTCCAATCCCTATATGAGCGAACAATAGAATCACATAGGAATAAAAAGCCATAGAGAACAGTGAGGCCTGGGTCGGCCCCTGGGGGCCCTTCTTCCATCATGAGGTTGTGAGGGGCTCTATGTCAGAGCTGATGTGTCCTGGGAAAGACCTCCCTTCTCCACTGGGCTCTGGACAGTCTAGCTAGCACTTGGGCCATGGCTTGCAGACCTGGCTCCTGTGTGTTCCTCAGACTAAGAAGGAGGTAAGCTGGCTTTGAAAACCAGATAGGTTTGGGGAAATAGAGTGGTTTGTACCATTTTCTTTCCTTCTGTTCTTGTATAGAGGGTCAGAGACTCTGGGGCATTTTGTCTTTATACTGGTGTTCTGGTATCCTCTAGGAGTTGCTCTGTCCCTGTGTCCTTGACCTTGGGAATGTAT
The DNA here is from genome assembly GCA_019843965.1 of Rhynchomys soricoides. Taxonomy (NCBI): domain Eukaryota; kingdom Metazoa; phylum Chordata; class Mammalia; order Rodentia; family Muridae; genus Rhynchomys; species Rhynchomys soricoides. The sequence goes on along the minus strand of JADRCH010000097.1, from coordinate 9,947,090 downwards.
TCCCATTGGACATTGAGTTGCAGGCAAGAGCTTCGAGAGAAGACCTTTTCAGCCACATCCTCGGTGTCTCTGTGTGGTGGACACATGAGCACTAGACACTGGTGTCAGAATGCATCCATAGTGTACCCACAGGTGCTTTTCAGAGTAGGGTTGCTTGTGGGGACCTCTGCCACCATTGCCTGCTGAGGGCTTTGCATATAGGTAGAGTCTGCTGGAGGCTCCCCTTGTCTGCCTTGGTTCTGGGGAGCAGGGTCTGAATTGGGCCCCATCAGAGAAAACAGTTTGTGGGCTTAACCTACTGTATTTGGTCACCTCTATATTGATCAGTCTAGATGATAAAAATATGCAAATTCCTCACAGAGCTCAATAGGACTGTTTTTTTTCTCCATCAATATCAATTATATAGCCAGGCCTGGAGCATTGACCTATAATCCCAGGTACGTGAGAGGCTGGAAGACTGAGAGTTCATGGCTAGCCTGAGCTACAGAGTAAATTCAAAGCCAGCCTAGGCAATTAGGAGAGATCCCATTTCAAAGAGCTTTAAAATGGGCAGGCAGTAGTGGCACAAGCCTTTAATCCCAGTGCTTGGGAGGCAGAAGCAAGCGGATCTCTGAGAGTTTGAGGCCAGCCTGGTCCACAGAGTGAGTTCCAGGACATCCAGTGCTACACAGAGAAACCCTGTCTCAACAACAATAACAACAACAACAACAGTAACAACAACAATAACAGGCTGGGAATGTAGTCAATACTTACTATTCTAGCATGTATGAAGCCCAGGGTTTAGTTCCCAGCACTGAAAAATAAAATAAATGAATGGCTAAATGCACATGTGCCTTACTAATTATGGGTTATTAAAGACAACTGCCCTCCTTTGGCGCTTAGCTGTCATTTCTCCTGACTCAGGTTTTTGCTGCCCAAATCCTTACTTCATGTTTATGTGCTGATACTTTCCATGGCTTGAGGATTTTGCCACAAAGGTGCCCAGCCCTCTTTCACATTAAAGCCTCCTCTCTGCACTTGGCATGAGCTGTGGGTCTGGGGAGCCTTTTGGGGGGTCAGCTTATCTAAACCCTTTTATCCTGTGGCTGGGGAATTAGAAAGATGGTTGATCAGGGACTGTAGAGCCAGTCAGTCACAGACCAAGGATGAGAGCCTGGTTTGGGCCCTTTTACATACATTCTCTGCTGCCCTTTGGGGCTCAGAGACCATGGAGGCCAACCCAAGGCGCAGGCAGAGTTGGGGGATGTGCCTTTGCTTTCCCTGTTGCCCTCAGTGGTTTGAGGATGGTGGTATGACCATACTTAGCCTCTCCAGGGGTCTGAAAAGCAGATTTGTTGATCTCTGTGGTCTGGAGGAGCAGTGTGTTGAGTGGTTTAATAGGAGGCCCCATGCGTATGAATGGTGGACGTCTACATAAATGTGTGTGCACGTGTAGGGGTATGTGCCCAGTGCAACCTCCAACTAGTCCTCCATACTGCTCCGCTCCATTCCAAGGTGTAGGTGGTTTGCTGTAGTTAGAATTTCAGGAATATTGTGGAGCATGGTGGGCAAGGGACCTTAAAGGCTGGCAGAGGCAGGATGGCAAAGGGTCCCTCCCTCCTTCCTCTTGTCTCTCCTACCTCTCCTCCCTCCCTCTCTCCTGTCCTCCTGTTCTCACTTTTGCATGTTCCTTATGGCCTCAGATCTGTAACCTTTGCCTTCCTTTAAGCATTGGCAACTCGGTTCTATTTTTATTTATTTGTTTTTGAGACAGGGTCACTATGGAGCCCCGGCTGACTTTCAATTCAAAGAGGTCCATCTGCCTCTGTCTCCCACCTGCTGGGACTAAAGGTGTTGCCACACCCAGTTCATTGGCAACTCTTTAGATGCCCACTTTGGAATCAAGATGAAAGCCCTGGTTCAAACATCCTTGGGAGTAAATGAACCCCTCTGACCCTGGGATTATCATCAGTACCTTGAGGATATGGGAGATAGGGAGAATGGACAGTTAGTGTACCCATTAGCGGGAATAGGGAGTCTGTGGTCATGTAAAATCTCCCTAAAGTGGCACTTGAGTGGCCTGGAAGGCATGTTAGAGTGGGGGGTCGGGTCCTCGGTCCTTGTCCTGCCTTGTTACCTGTCCTTCCTCCTTCTGGTGTTGACAGTGTTTGTGCCCTGCTCCCCTCTGGTGGGCTGGCTTTATCAGCACCAGATGAATGTCTATGAGAAAGCTCCATGCAAGTAGGAAGCTCAGGGAGAGAAGGGAAAAATAGGGCTAATAGAGCTGCTGGAGAGACGGCTGCTCTTCCCCAGGACCTGAGCTCAGCCCAGCCCAGCCCAGCAGTTTACAACTGTCTATAATTGCAGTTCCAGGGATTCAACACTCTCTTCTGGTCTCCATGAGCACCAGGCACATACAAACATACATGCAGGCAAACCACTTATCCACATAAAATAAAAAAAAAAAAACAAGTCTTTAAAAATAGGTAGGAATCTTTTTAAAAATCCCAGCTATTAGTATCTTCCAGAGATAACTGTAAAGAGATCTCAGTTTAGAGAGACAAGGTTTGAGCCAGCAGGACACTAGTGTTCATGGCCAGAAACCAAGCAAGCTACCTGCCACCTATGTCCTTTTGACCTTAGAATGGCATTAGCTGTCTTGTGTGTGTGTGTGTGTGTGTGTGTGTGTTAAAGATAGGCTCTCACATAGCCCAGGTTGGCCTCCAACTTGAGATGTAGCTAAGGATGACTTTGAATTTCTCCATCCCCTTTTCTCTGTGTCATGATTACTGGGGATACAGATGTGTGCCTTCATCACAGTTTTATGGGTGTTGGGCTCAAACCCAGGGCCTTGTGAATGATAGCTGAGTACTCTACCAACTGAGTTACATCCCAAGTCCCTCCTTCTTACTCTATGTGTCTGAGAGTATCTGTCACTGAGCTACACCTCAGTTAAGGATGGTATTTGAGTTATGGGAGGTCCAGGAACTGAGGAAGGGAGACTAGCTGGAGCTAGAGTTAACTGCCCCTGTTTAGCAGCAAGATGGTCCCCCAATGTTTCGGGAGGGGGAAGGCAAGGAAGCCTGTCTCTCTGATTTTGGCTCAGATAGGAGGAGCATAGGGCCGATTAGGGAGGGGGCGACTGGCCTAGGCCTAGGCTGGGTCAGAGGATTTGGAGTCTGCTTGGGGGGCAGTGGGTTGTGCCTGCGGGTGAAGGGGTAACTCCAGAAGCCCAATGACTTAGGTAGACTTCCATGTGATACAGAGCAGCATTGAGCTGGCCCAGCCTGGGAGGAATGCCTAAGGATCAGGCCTCCTAGGTAACCAGTAGTTCTAGTCCTGAGGCTTTGCTTGCCCTCCTTCCCCTGGCTCAGGCTGGCCTGTAGTGGCTGGAGGGTGTGGGCCAAAAGGTGAATATTTAGATCTTTAGCAGCTATGCTAGCTCCATCTGGGGGAATGGGGGGGGGGGGAGGGCAGGGTGAGGATCAGTGGCGGCAGCTGTTGCTCTGCTAAGATGAAGTTTTGGCTGGGGTGAGGGAGAATTGGCCCCTGTAAATGTACCCTAGGTCCTCAGTCTTTAGGCCACCACCCTTAGTAACTATAGAGATCATGTCCACTCCCATGATCTGGGTGGTTCAGGGAGCTGGAGGGTTAGGTCCTACCACAAACTGGCAGTCTGAGCATGCACCCCATCGGGAAGGTCTCCCATGGGTCACTACTCTCCTAGCCTTTCTGGCTTTCCTGCGACCAGCAGAGCTCTTGGGACTATGAGCTTTTCAGTTTTGGTCCCAGTCAGGGGCAGCCCTGCCTCCAGCTCAGCTGAGAGGGGCCAGGTGGCTCCATTCCTGTCTCTTTCATCCACTCTGCTCACCGCCCAGCATCTTCTGATGGCTCCAGGATGTCCCAGAAAGTGCACTTGTGGTGCACTCAAGAGCCGGGGTTCCCTCCACCTGCTTTCTACCTCCTCACCCTACCTCTCCTATAGAGCGCGGACACCAGTCTGTCCCTCCCAGTTCCAGGGAGCCAATTGCAGGAGTATCTGTTCCCTGGCCTCAAACGCCAGGATTACTGTCCTGGGCACCCGGTCTGGGCGGGAGCTGGTCAAAGACTCGCAGAGAAGGGAATCATGCCCCCATCTCCTATGGCTTTGTGAATGTCGGGGTCAGGAGCTTGGAGGAAACCCGCGAGCTGGTGGTAGGGGAGAGGGCTCTGCCCCGCCTCCTCCACCTGGGCAGGAGGAACGCCCCAGCCCCAGTACATGCCGAGCTACCCCCTCCCTCCCCCAGGCACTTGCTAGGGTCACAATGCGGTCAGTGTGGCTGATGTCCTCTGGCAATCTCCTAGCCACAGCCTAGCTAGAGGCAGGGAGGACTGGGCGTAGACTCAAACCTTCAAGGGTAGGCTGGTCCGGTGTCCCAGCCTCCTCCTTCACTCTGTGGGATCTCCCGGGGGTCTCCCTCAGCTGTGGGCCATCAGCATTAGCTGGGTACCAGGGCAGGGACAGCCTGCCAGCTCCCTGTTATCCCCTTTTCTCCACCCTGCTCTTGCTGACCAGTAGGGCACCTGCGCCTAGCACTCTGCTGCTTCCGTTGTCCTGGGCAGAGAAGTGCTGTGGCCCGGGCTGCCCACTGTCCCCACCTGTCCGCCCCCAGGGCTTCGGCCGCCCCGTGCGTGTGTCCCCGAACCCCCAGCTTACCTCAGTGGCGTTGTCTCCTCACCAGAGGCACTGCAGTGTGGGAACTGTCCCGAGGAGCCGGTTCTCAGCTGAAACAAAGAGGTGGGGGAGAAAGAGGGGGGCAGCGGGAGAGGGAGAGGGTGAGTGAGCAGGCGAGAACTGAGGAGTGGAGGCTGGAGGGGGAAGAGAGAAGGGAGAGGGTGAGGAAAGAGGGGAGGACAACGAGCTGCCACTGCCCCTGCCGAGAGAAAGCCTGACTCCCCGAACTGGAGGGCCAAGAAAGGAGGAAAGAGGAAATAGGGAGGGGGCCAGACCGAGAGGAGAGAGGGGCGGGGAGCAAGGACGGGGTGAGGGGATTGGGGCAAGTGAGGGGATGTGGGCAGAAGAGGGAGCATTGGGGGAGAAAGGGCTGCAGTGAGCCGACGGGTCCCACCCTGTCCCATGCCAGGTTCTGATCTGAGACTTGAATGGGTACAATGCTATGCAAGAAAGAGGGGGCGGGTGGCTGGGAGAGGGACCTGTCAGGCAAAGGATAAGGGTTGGTGGGCTGGCTTGGGAGGCCTGGGCCAGCCACAAAGGCAGGAGAACAAAGGTGTCTGAGGGGAGGAGTGGGACCCCTGCTGACCGCAGGTGCACCAGCCCTGAACACACAGAGGAGTGTCCTGAATCCATAGCAGGTTCGCAGGTGCTGTCAAGGCTAGAGTGGCCAGGGGCTGGGGGAACAGGAAGGGCTCCCTTTCCTTGAGAGCCCTGAACACCCTACCCCACACTCCACGACTGGCCACACATCAGAATCCCGGTGCCACTGCCTTTGATGGGGAGTGGGAGGAGACAGTTAATTGGGAGGGAGTCTGAGGGACCCCAAGGGAGAAGGAGAGGATGGTGGGCCTGTGAGGAAGCAGAGTGGTGGGGACCCAAGCAGGGAAAGAGGCAGTAAGGAGGGGAGCCAGAGCATTACCTCACAGACCCTCCCAAAGCAGAGACCTCACCCCCACTCCATGTGCTTCTTGGTTCACCTGATGCTGAACTGCCAAGCATGCAAGGGTACTCACTGCCTGGGAAAGTTGCCTTGGCTGTCTGAGCAGCATGTGATAGTGCTAGGGGTGGAAGGAGAGGGTGGCTGGGTAGCAACCAGGGGTTCTTGGGTCTCTCCTCTTAGGCTCTGAAGTGCGGAAGCTCCAGCTGCCCTTTCTCTTGTACACACCCACTTCTTGTCCACCCTGAGGTTCCTCGTAATCATTTTTTGGAGGGAGGGAATGGAACATGGGCTAGTGTAACGTGGTGGTGGTGGTTGGTTGTGGGGAGGGTAAGCCTTCCAGCTCTGACCTGCAGGGTCACATCATCTGGCTGCCAGAAAAGTCTTCTCCTGGAGCCTGGGGCTCCAACAAAGGAAATGGCTTTCTTTCCTTCCTCATTACTCTGGAACAGCAGCAACAACAGCAACTTTAGGGCTGGACTCGTAGTCTTGCACATGCTAGGCAACCACTGAACTACCTCCAGAGTCCTTTTGTGTGCATGTATGCATGTGTGCGTGTGTGTGGGGATGCTCTCGTCCATGTGGGTGCATATGGTCAGGGGCTGACTATGGCAAGTGTTCTTCTGTGACTTCCTCACCAATTTTTTGAGACAGACTCACTGAACCTCATGATTTTGACTTGACCAGCAAGTCCCTGGGATTTGCCTGTCTCTGCCTCCCAGTTTCGGGGATTACAGGCTCATAGCCACAGCTGGCTTTTACTTGGATGCTGGGGATCTGAATTCTGGTCTTCATGTTTGTCCAACAGTCGCTTTATCTACTGAGCCTCTTCTCCAGCTCCTTGTCATCATCATCTTCGTCACCATCATCATCAACACCACCACTACTGTTGTTGTCATTATTGGAGATAGGAACTTGCTAAGTAGCTAGGCTGGCCTGGGAACTCCTATGCAGCCCAGGGTAGACTTGCAATCCCCCTGCCGTAGCCTACAGGCACACACATAGCTATGCCTGCTACTTATTTTACTTTTTACTCACAAACTATTTTGAACTTTAAGAAACATTACCAGAATAAGAATAGTAATGAATATGACACCCATATATCCTTGGGGTATATATCTATTTAACTTTTGTTTTTTTGAGACAGGGTCATACTCTGTAGTCCAGTCTTTGCTGGTACTTACCATATAGCTGAGGTTGGCCTTGAACTCGCAGTAACCCTTCTGCCTCAGCTTCTCCAGTGCTGGCATTACAGTCACAAGGCACTGTGTTTAGTTTATTCAATTATTTTTTTTAACTTGTTCTGATTTTTTTAATGACATGTATGTCTGTGGACCACATGTGAGACTGATGTCAATGGAGGTCAGAAGGAGGGTAATAGATCCCTAGAACTGGACTTGCAGATGGTTCTCAGCTGTCATAGGAAGACTGGGAATCAAACCTGAGTCCTTTGCAAGAGCAGCCAGTGCTCTTAACCATGGAGCTCTCTCTCCAGCCCTCAGCTATTCTTACTATTCAACAATTATTAGTTTTTTGCTCCATTTTCTTTTTTCTTTTTAAAGATTTTATTTGTTTATTTTATTTATATGATGATGTTCACTGTAGCTGTCTTCAGACACCAGAAGAGGGCATTGGATCCCATTACAAATGGTTGTGAGCCACCATGTGGTTGCTGGGAATTGAACTCAGGACCTCTGGAACAGCAGTCATTGTTCTTAACTGTTGAGCCATCTCTCCAGCCCCCCATTTTCTTTCCTTTGTATATTTGCCATCCATGCATTCACTCATCCTCTGAACCCCACTCCAGTTGCTAACATAACTTGCCTCCTTTTGAAAGGCTGGCTCATTGGCTCTCTTTTATTGATGGAGCCAGAGCAGTGAAACCCGGATCATGATGTGTGGAATGAATGAATGACTGTACAGGCAGTGAATGAATGAGTGGATGTCACCTACTGGAATCCTGAGACCTGACTGAGGTAAGGTGAGCAGTGCTGGGGCTGCAGGCCTGGGAGGGAAGTGAGAGAGCGGAGAGGAGATATGCCCACCAAAAAGCGAGCATGTGGTATTTGCCGGGTGTGGAGCGGTAGCATATGTTTGCAGAGAGGGTGGCAGGCAAGCAGGCAGGCAGGCAGGCAGGCAGGCAGGCAGAGTAGAGCTGTGAGAAAGAACGGTCATGCCAAGATACACTTGGGCACACTTGAGAGACAGATACTGTCTAGCCCTGAGGTGGGAAGGAAGCTGCTGGAGGCCTGCCTGAGCCCCTAACTCTGGGACTCTTTCCAGAACTCCATCAAAGACAGGGTAGGCACAGGGGCCACTTGGCAGTTGGTCCAGGCTCATATACTAGGAGGCGGCTGGATGGGGACCCTAGCATTTATGTCTTGGTTTTTGGCATGGCTTTTAGATATTTCCTTTGAGACAAGGTCTTTTTTCTTTTCTTTTCTTTTTTATTACTTTACATTCCAAATGCTTTCCCCTTTGGAAACCCCCTATCCCATATCCCCTCCCCCTACCTCTATGAGGGAGCTCCCCCACCCATCCACCCACTCCCATATTCCCAACCTACCATTCCCTTACACTGGGGCATCAAACACCCACAGGTCCAAGGGCCTCGCCTCTCACTGATGCCCAACCAGACCCTCCTCTGCCACATATATGGCCAGCACCATGGGTCCTTCCATGTGCATTCTTTGGTTGGTGGTCCAGGCCCCAGGAACTCCGGGAGGTCTGTCCAGTTGACACAGTTGCTCTCTCCATGGGGCTGCAAACCTCCTCAGCTCCTTCAGTCATACTGAGTGAGGTAACTCAGTCACAAAAGAACAAACATGATATGTACTCACTGATAAGTGGATATTAGCCCAAAAGTTTGGAATACCCAAGATTCAATTTACAGACCATATGAAGCCTAAGAAGGAAGTCCAAAGTGTGTATTCTTCTGTGCTTCTTAGAAGGGTGAACAAAATACTCACAGGAAGAAATATTGAGACAAAGTATGGAGCAGAGACTCAAGGAAAGGCCATCCAGAGACTGCCCCACCTTGGGATACATCCCATATACAGCCATCAAACCCGGATGTTATTGTGGATGCTGGGAAGTGCTTGCTGATGGAAGCATGATAAGCTGTCTCCGGAGAGGCTCAGGCAGAGCCTGACAAATACAGAGGTGGATGCTCATAGCCAACCATTGGACTGGGTGTGGGGTCCTGGATTGAGGAGTTGGAGAAGAGACAAGGTCTTCTTATGTAGCCTAAACTAGCCTAGGTCTCTTGAGTACTGGGATTATAGGCATGTACCACCATACTTGGCTTCAGGGGTGACATTCTTGTTACATCTCCAATGTCCCCTTATTTCAGATGGCTGCTTCCAATTCCATGCCAAAGAAGTTTTGTGCTGGAGTTATTGGGATGGGTTGGTGGGAAAGGCATTTGCCACCAAGCTTGACAACCTGTGATCCCTGGGACACGTGTGGTAGAAGGAGAAAACCAATTCCTGCAAGTTGTCTTCTGACATCCTTGTAGGAATGTGTGTGTACATGCACTCGAGCACACACACGCACACACACACAAATAATAATAATAGTAACAACAACAACAACAACAACAACAACAGGAGTTTCATATTTAGGAATCACCGCTCTAAGATGATCTGACATTTTATGTTCTGATTTTCTCCCTGCCTTGTAAGTGAAGGCTGGCTCCTTCCAGAAGCCCTTTAGACTTCTTCAGAACACGCTGCTTAACATGTCTTCCTGAGAATGGTGGTCCTGGTCATTTTTTTTTTTTTTTTTTTCCCCGAGACAGGGTTTCTCTGTATAGCCCTGGCTGTCCTGGAACTCACTCTGTAGACCAGACTGGTTTTGAACTCAGAAATCTGCCTGCCTCTGCCTCCCGAGTGCTGGGATTAAAGGCATTCGCCACCACAGCCCGGCTCTGGTTATTCTTTTTGCTAACACACATTGGTTTTTATCTCTAGCAACCGGTCTTTTGCTTGGTCAGCAGCTTAATTCACTCTTGCTTCCCAGGCTAAACATATAATTGGATCTCAAAGATGGATGCCAGTTAGTGGCTAGCTTGGTCCTGTCTGGACATTAGGTTCCCTTGATGCCCCCTATGCCCAGAATGCCCATAAGCCCAAAGATCCTGGGCTTGCTGAAGTGGGGGACAACAAAGGAACCCTATTGAAAGAAAAGGCTAGCTCATAACTACTAGCTTGCTGGGGCCAGGGCAAGCCTGTGACTTGGGTCTTTGGTGACTTGGCTAGTACTTTCGCCCAGAGCGAAAGTTTCTCCCATCTAGGTCCTTCCTGAATTTCACCATGTGACCCCTGGGAAAATCTATTACCTCTGTGTGTTACCTCTAGAGCACCCTCATCAAACTAAGGAGGTACAGTGCTCCTCTCCCAGTGCCCACCCCCCGAAGAGATTTCAGCCAATTAGCACATACAGTATTTACTTAATTAGGGTAATGACATAATTAGTGTAACTTGGGCTCCATCACATGGCTTCAACATGCAATTAGGAGCTGTCAGCGGGAGTTGACATTGTGAAAATGCTCATTCAATTTTGGTTTCAGCATGGAGGCCTAGCAGCTGCCTCTGCTCTACAGTCGGGTGGTGGCGGGTTGCTGTGAATGTGCTCAGAGTGTGCGTGAGAGAAACTGCCAAGACTCCACAGCCTGGGGCAGAACAGTAACCAGGGCAGAAAGGCAGTTTCTGGGGCTGATGGAGTCCTGACAAAGCCCTCTTGCTCCAAAGATGAGTACTGCTACCCCAACCCACTAACAGAGGATAGCAGCTGTGGTCAGCCTTGTGTGCCTGAGACCGGGCCCTCTGCCTGAAATGTCACCTGAAATGCAGGCCTGTCTTGTCTTTCTTTAGAGAGTTGCAGTTTTGAAGGCACCACTGTCTCATACCCACAGACCTGTTGTTCCTTCAGGGTGTCTCCAAGGGACCACTGATTGTTGGAATTGGGTCACGGGTCCTAATTGAATGGGTGAAGAGGCTGAGGTTCGAGGTGGTAGAAGCAATCATAGTAGGGCTGACTTGTGGTTGTGGCTTGGATGTGGAAATCCAATCCTGGATAGTAAGTGAACTTTTCCTGGGGTTATATAAACACAAATAGGCATCAGAAACAGGCTAAAGTCACCAGGGTCACCCCCGTTTAGATGATGTCTTCCCCATGACTCCATGTATATAGGGTCCCTTCTTCAGTTAGCCTTCCATATTCTTTGCCTTCTCAACTTTCCTAACATTGTGACCTTTCGTACAGCTCATCATGTGACGATGAGCCAGCTATAAAATGATTTCATCGCTACTTCGTAACTGTAATTTTGCTACTGTTATGAATCCTGATATAAATATCTGATACGCTACCTCCAAAGGGGTCGCAACCCACAGGTTTTCAAACCGAGGCTGTTACCTCCCAAGACTGAGAATGTGTGCAGCTGGTCTGGCAGAATTACATTCACCTGGGACGGAGATAGAGGAAGGAGTGGCTGGAATCTCAGATGACAGTCTGTGGTCTTCCCCATCTGTTTGTTTTTGTGAGGAAATATTAACCTCATCCTGAGGGTTGAGTCACAGGTATTCTAATGAAGATGGTATACTTGGAAGATAGGATTCTACAGCACAGGACATGATACATTTGGTCTTGGAGAGTCTTCTTCCCATGGGCTCCTGTCCTTAAGAGAGAACATGGTAGCCAGGCAGTGGTGGTGCACACTTTTAATCCCAGCACTAGGGAGACAGAGGCAGATGGCTCTCTGTCTGAGGCCAGTCTGGTCTATAGAGTGAGTTCCAGGACAGCAAAGGGAACCCTTTAAGACAGAGAAACCCTGTCTTAAAAAATGAGAAAGAGAAAAGGGAGAGGGAGGGAGCGGAGAGGGGAGGCAGAGAGGGGAGAGGAGAAGAAGGGAGGGGGGAGAGAGAGAGAGAACACACATGCCTTTGGTCACTAGTTGATCATTTGGCTCCTAACATCCTCTGCCTCTCCCAGCATCTTATCAGAGAGTTTAATTGGAGAGTTAAAACCCTCAGCTTCATACCTCCACCTCAGCTTTCAGTGTCATTACCTAAGGTTCTTAGGGTACTCTTGGCTCATGCCGAGGCTCCTAGATCCTTCTGCTAAGTGGCACCAATGTCTTCATTTCTTAGATGGGGAGTCTGAGACAGCAAGCAAGTCCTAGTAAAGACCCATGCTAAGTGCCTTGGTCCTGACAGCTCAGGGTCTCCCACACAGAACATTTGCAACGGAGCCCAGTCACTGACCACACAGCATTAGACAGGAGAGAGGCTCAGGCGAGAACATGGTCTCCTAGAATGGAGGTGCTGCCAAGAAGATTCCCACCAAGCATGTGTGTCTGAGGTGGTCCCCACATGGAAGGAAAATGGGGATTCTGCAGTTCAAAAGGGCAGAGGGACTAGCTGGTTAGAACTGTCTCCCTGGGGACGCTGACCCTCAGGCAGGTGGGTAACCAGGAGGAAGCTGGCAGACAGCCTTGGTTGCTGGCAATAGTCAACAATATTAAAACTCCATTACGTGGTCAGATTTCTATTAAGATGAGGACATCATCTGTGAGATGGTATGAAAAAATTCACTTTTCAAGAACAGAAAGCTGTAGAGCCCATGCCTACCTATGGCCAGAGCCTCAGACGGTCGGTCCTGAACATTTGGCTCAGTCTTCCGTGGCTCCCCTGGGCTTTCTTGCCAAGAAAGTGAAGACCAGTGAGGCCAGCTAGGGAACAGATGGCATAGGGGCAGGAATGTGGGCTTCTGAGAGGCTCTGCTTGCCTCTTAGGACAAGGAACAGTCAGTGCAAAGTGCAAAGTCCTCAGGGCTTTAGAGATACCAAAGATACCTTGACAAGGAGAATGGAAAGGCTGGGGCCTAGCAGGATGGGACAGGCCTTTGGGCTTTATTCTGAGCATGATGGAGCTGTCAGAGGATTTTGAGGACTGAAGTACATACTGAGAAGTGGTGGGAACCTAATACTTGAGGCTATTATTTAGAGACAGGACCCAGGGTACTTTGGGTGGGCTGACTGTGTGTGCACCAGAGGCCGATCAAGGGCAGCACTTCAGTTCCTGGCTTGAGCAAGTAAGGAAGTGATGTGGCCATTTTCAGAAGAGGAGGATGCTGGGAAGGATGCTGGTGCCTGAGCAATGGAAGCTTCTGATTTGTTCACATTAGGTTTGGCATGCCTGGGTTGGATGGGGCTGGAGGTACTAGAAATCTCTGGTTACCTTTAAACCTGGAGTTCCAGAGAGTGGGCAGCCCTGCAGAAAGAGTTCTTTTGTTGATTGTTAGCTGGAGACATGCTACCCTAGAGCAGGACTGTGGTTCCTATCTAGCCCCAGAATCCAGAGATTCAAGTGAACTAGTGATCTTGAGCTCCCCATAGGACCAGACGAGGACACACAGAGGGTGCACATAGGGAGGTCCCTGCCCTTTTGTGTGTATGAATGTGCATGTATTTGTATATAAGTGGGGGCGCTTGCCTAGGTTGGGGCGTGCAGAGGCCAGAGATCAATATTAGGTACCCTCTACTGCTCTCCATCTCATCTACTTTTGAAAAAAGACTTACTTGTGGGGTTGGAGTGGTGTTTCTGTGGTTAAAAGCACCGGCTGTTCTTCCAAAGGACCAGGGTTCGATTCTGAGAAGCCACATGGCATCTCACAATCCAGTCAGGTGATCCAATGCCATATTGTTCATTCTATGAACACAGTACATGTGGCACGCAAATACGTATGTAAGTGCGCACACACATTACATAAGTGAGGATGTATTTGGAATTGGAGAGAGGGCTCAGCAGTTAAAGAGTACACACCGCTGCTCCAGAGGACCCGAGTTCAACTCCCCAGCAAGCAAACCAGGCAGCTGTACAATCTGTAACTTCCACACCAGGGGGATCTATGTCCTCTGGCTTCTGTGGGCACCTGCACTTCTGTGTTCATATTTACACACAGAGGGAGAGAGAGAGAGAGAGAGAGAGAGAGAGAGAGAGAGGAGAAGGAGGAAGAAGAGGAGGAGGAGGAGGAGGAGGAGGAGGAGGAAGAGGAAGAGGAGAAGGAGGAGGAAGAAGGGAGGGAGGAAGGGAGAGACAGAGAGACAGAGAGAGAGACAAATAGAGACAGAGACAGTGTGCTGGTGTCAGTAGATCTAATCAGCACCCCCTCCCATACTGGGGCTTGAACCAACAATCTTATGCATGTCAAGCAAATGTTTTATCACTGAACTATATCCCAGCCCTCTTTACAATGTTTATTTTGAGGATGCGTCTCAATAAATTCCCCAGGAAGGGCCTGAACTTGTGATCCTCCTACCTCAGCCTCCTAATATCTGGGATTACAGGCCTGTACCACTAGGCTTGGCTACCCCTTGTGGCCTAAAATGCTTCTTCAAAGGGTCACTCTCCTCCATGCCCCAGTTAGTTGTGTGTCCCCCCAGCCCCCAAAAGCCTCTCACCTCTCTGTCCCTTGGCCTCCCCATTACAGGAGACAGAAGGATTACTCTGAATCTTTTTGTCCTCTTTTGACAGCGATCTTGGAATAGGAAAGTTCTGCCTGTTCACACCATCAGCTGGGTACAGCGTGGCTTTGGTCTCAGGCAGGGTAGCCTAAAAGATAGCACTAGGGGTGTGTATGTGTGTGTGTGTGTGTGTGTGTGTGTGTGTGTAGAGGGGGTGTCCCTCCTGGGACCTCTGGTCCTTAAGGCTCACTCCTGGCAGACAGGCGTCCTTCCTGGGTGTCCCTTCTGTAGGGAGAGGAGGTGGCTGCTGCCACCACCATCGCCGCCACTGCCACCGCTGAACCATCCTCCAGGTCCACGCTCCTTCATGCCAAGCACATTAGTGGATAATTAAGTAAAAATAGGCCTTCCGACCAGTGTAGCTCATTAAGACCTAATTTAGTTAATTAGTTCCAGGTGTGGATGGCGAGGCTCAAGCGAGGCAGGCGGCTGTTGTTTGCTGTAATTGCGTTTTCTCGATGATGCTGTGGCAGAGGCAGTAGATTCCTCGGAGGCCTGGAGGGCTGCCAGGGTGCTCAAGAGGCTGGCCCTGAGCTGGGAGAGCCAGGAAGAAGCAGTTCCAGTGGGCTGGAGCCCACCCACAGAGAGGTGGCTGGAACGGGCCCAGAGAGCCCTGCTGCTCACACTTGCCCACTTTGCTGGGTGAGAGGAGGTGGTGGTGGGTTGCTGGTCTTTGAGACTAGCATTTGATTCTTTTACCCACCCATTGTGAACATCAGGAAAGTCTGTAAAGTGGCTGTTCTGAAATGGAATATATGACCAGGACTGAATGAGACTCTGGTCATCAACCTCAGTCACCCCTGGCCATTTGGCTTGACTCTCCAACATTTGTCTGTTCTTTGCAGGAATGTGGGTTTTAGAAATGTCCCCCTTTGTGGCTCAGGACAGGAGTTAGGGGGTGAGGCATACAGATTTGGAGCCTTTGCAGAGTCTCCTACTGGCTCAGTCGGTCTCTTGCTCCAAACCTCTCCATGAACCCATTTCCTCCAATGGCTGTTGGAGGACAGCCCTGAGGACAGATGGGTGGGTCAGCCTCCCAGTCTTGACCAGTGTAATTTGTCCAATCAGCTGTCCATGCTCTGTGTAACTCGTGGGAAGGAGGAAACTGTCATTTCCTCAAGGAATCTCAAAGAAGTAGAATGGGGTTCTGAGCCATCCCTAAAAGGACTATGGTGTGGTAGATGAAGTATTTGGGAAGTAGAATTTGGGGCGCTCATTCCCAGGCTTTTATTCCTACTTGTACCCTCTCATACAGCTCCTGAAATTTATCATTAAAGACACATGGCGCTGACTGATGGTGGCGCACGCCTTTAATCCCAGCACTTGCAAGGATGAGGCAGGCAGATCTCTGAGTTCAAGGCCAGCCTGGTCTACAGAGTGAGTTCCAGGACAGCCAGGGCTACACAGAGAAACCCTGTCTCGAAAAACAAACAAACAAAATCCCCCATAAACAAAGAAACCAACCAACCACATGAGAACTAGAGAGACACCTCAGTTGGTAAAGTGCTTGCCATGTAAGAATGAGGACCTGAGTTTGAGCCCCCAAACCCACCCCAAAACGCCAGCATGGTGGCAGGCACTTATTCCAGTAAAGAGGAGGAGGGGACTTGATTAAGAGGAGAGGTAGGCAGATCCCACCGACTGACTGACAAGCCAGTCTAGCCTATTCAGTGAGCTCCAGGCACTAAAAACCAAACCAAAATGAAAAGCCCCCTAGACTCAAGGTGGAAGCAGCTGAGGTATGACAAGTGGGGTTGCCCTCTGGCTTCCTCATGCACATGTACACATGCATGTAGGAGTGTGTACGTACATGAAAGGCACATGGATGGCTAGGCATGTAGTTCGGTGGTAGCTCAGTAGGTAGCTCAGCCCAAGGCCCCGGGCTCAATCCCTAGCACATACACACATACAAAATGACACATAGTCATTGTGGGTGGTACACACCTGTAATCCTTGCTTTTGGGAAGAAGAGGCCATATCGTGAAGAGTTCAAGGCCATCTTCCTCTGCTTATTGAGTTTGAGCTTGGGCTCATGAACCTCGTCTGAGAACAGAACAACAAAACAAAATCTTGGAGCTGGGTGTATTATAAATCTCAATGCTTGAGAGGCCAGGACAGGAGGATGCAAAGTTTGAAGCTAGCCTGGGCTACACCCATCTTGTGTTACATAATGAGACCCCATCTCAAAACATCCGGAAGGGAGAGGAGTCCCTTATTCCCAGGGATCAGCTTGCTCCAGGTTTTTGTTTTTAAAGTGGCTTTTGTGGTTTGTGGATTGAATCCAAGGTGTCACACATGCTAGGCAAGCTCTCTACCACTGAACTACATCCCCAGCCTAACTGAAGGATTTTGAAGTAATTGTTAAGGCTGCCTTGAAGTCAGGCTACACAGAGACAATACTCCCTTTTTCTGAGAGATTTCAGACTTGTCGAAAGAGCTAATGAGCCACGCTTAATGCCGTAGCACGACCTTTCAACCCTGTGACCTCTGACCTTAACTTGTTATCACTCCTTGCTCAACCATCAACCTGAACAATGAACCTCAGAAAACAGCTTATAGTTTTATTTACAAAAGATACCCTGAAAGATAAGAGAAATAAGTCAAATCTGCTCATGTTTAACTTAATTTTGAAACTTTGCCTAGTCCTGGAATCTGATTTTAAATCACGTCTCTTGGGTAACATAGCTTCAAAAGTAACAAAACATTATATAGCTAATAACACACTTAAAGGTGGGCTGGCATAATGTCTCCATGAGCAGAAGTGCTTGTTTTCTGAAGATGCAAGCTGGGATGCCCTGAGTTTAATCCTCAAAATCCAAGTGATGGTAGAAGGAGAGACATATTTGTCCTTTGTGTCCTCAAATGATATGATAAAATGAAAAGACATCTTAGATCTGTCTTTGAGCACATGCTGTCTTTTTTTGCTCACTTAATGACTTGCTCTAATATTCCAGAGTTTAAGTCAAGACCACAGCCACAGGTGAGCAGTAGTCCCTAAGGGGAAACTCAGTCCGTAGTATCAGGCTTCTTCTTTTGCTAATGCTCAGGAAGTGGAGGCAGGAGGATTACCAGTTTAATGTGAGCCCTGACTACATACTAAGACATTATTTTAAAAATAAACAACAAGAATGAAAAATAAAAAAGAAGACAGATATATCTTGGGAAGTGGAGCCACTTCTGGAGATAGAGCAAAAAGGGGAAATGTATCCCAGCCCTTAGTGTTGTCAGCTCTTATCCTGGAGCTACCTCCTGCTCTGCGCTGCGCTCCGCTCCGAGGGAACAGACTGGAGGATCTTATACTCTATGACTGGACCGAAGACCAGAGACCTGATCCACAGTAGTCCCACTAAGTCAAGAGATAAGGAAGATAACTTTATTAAAACAAACAACCAAACAAACCAAACAACATACCAGAAAGTGAGACTGGAGAGATGACTCAGCAGTGAAGAATACTGATTGCTCTTCTAGAAGATCAGGGTTTTGTTCCCAGCACCCACATGGTGGTTAACAACTGTCTACAACTCCAGCTCCAGAGGATAAAATGTTCTCTTCTGGGGCCATTGCATAAACATGGTGCACAGACACACATGCAGGCACCTCCCACCCCAAATAAACCTTTAAAAAAAAAAGCATCTAGGAAAACAAAACAAAACAAAAAAACTAGGGCTAGGAGGGGTGGTGCCTCTAATGCCAGCACTGGGCAGGCAGAGACAGACAGATGTATATGATTTGGAAGCCAGCCTGCTCTACAGTCAGGACTACATGGTAAGACATTGTCTCAAAACGACCACCACCACCACTTGACCAATTAAACTGGGTATATGCTTGCAAGCCTAGCGCTTGGTAAATAGAAGCAGGAGGGTCTGGAGTTTTTGCTACATAGCTAGTTAGAGGCTAGCCTGAGCTACATAAGATCTTGCGTAAATAAAACAAATGGAACGAAACAATAAGTAAAAACAAAAACCAAAACCAAACCAAACCAAAACCAAAACCAAACCAAACCAAAACCCAAAAACAAACAAACAAACAAAAACCAAAAAATAAAACAAAACAAAAAAACCCCTAGCTAATCAAGAGGATGATGGACTGTTGTCCAAAGCCCATCTGCTGGAAAGTCATTTAGGGGTGATTTATACTGATATAGGAAGTAGGTTTTTGTCTGAAATGATTCCAGGGGAGCTATGAGCAAATATCTATTCATCCAAGATAGGGAAATGATGATAGACCAAAGTAAGGATACCACTGAAGTCCAACTTGGTGAATCAATGAGTTTATTAAGGACTACTTCAAGAAGCAGAAAACACTCAGAAACAGCTGCATCACCAAAGCCCACCCCAATGTGTGTCCTGCCTCTTGAAAGCTAGATGCCTGGAGCTCATGGCACAATTTTCTGGCAGCTTAATAGCTGGAAAGTGTGTCAAGCAGATGAAGCCTTTTCCAATCAATCAGCTGTGTGGTTTGGTGACTCTTGGGCAGCTTAGTTGGTCTCTGCCTCTTCCAGGCAACTTGGCTGGTTTGGTCTGAGAATGTTTCTCAGCATTCCTTACAGCTTCTATATGCCTGGAAGGGCGGAATCCATTGTATCTGGTCAGTTTCAGGAACTTCCTGAAACTTTTGAGTTGTTAAGGAAGATTTCTTGCAGGATGGAATGTTCCATCTCCCTTTAGCACATCTTGCATCTTAAGGAGCTTCCCTTCTTAATGGAACGTTTTAACTTGGAGCAAACTGTTTCATGGCTTGCTTGATGCTGCCTTCTCTCAAGTGTAGACTGTGGTCAAACCTCAGATATCACATCCTAAGTGCTAACTCACAAACTGCTTTTCAGGCATGCAGATCTCAAGAACAAAGACCATTTTATTTCTTGGGACTGTTCCTACCCCTGATTATCTTGGCCACATGCACAATCTAGAGGGAGTATCTTCCCTGAGGCCCTCTCTGGTCACCAGACTCATGGTGGTAAAAGAAAACATACACCAGTTGATTGTTGAGCAAGACCAGTGTCAGGTGATCTGGTCTTAATACTTGGCTTCAGTTTCTCGCCATCAAATGTCTGTTCCTCCATCTTGTAGGATTTGGGTTGATACCATAAAATTGGACACCTCTTGCTGAATGGGGACATTGGAAGGTGAAAGCAGAGTGGAATAGCTTGACCTGGAGGAACTTGAATAGGGGTCACATTGTCCTGCACAGCAGAATAACCACATAAAGCAAATAAAAACATATTTTTATGGAAGTGAAGTCCCCCATTGTTTTTAAGAAACAGTTATCTTGAGGATTAACTCACCGCCCTGGTGATAAGGTTTTTATCCCTCTCCAGGTCTCGAGCAGCCCTTGGTCTATGGTAGAGAAAGGTGCAGGGGTTTGCCTGATGGAAGTCTGGATCTAGAAGTAGCAAGCTCTGCAAACTATTAATTATTTGACTTTAACTCTGGATATATTTAACATGATTTTTTTTTCGAGACAGGGTTTCTCTGTGTAGCCCTGGCTGTCCTGGAACTCACTCTGTAGACCAGGCTGGCCTTGAACTCAGAAATCTGCCTGTCTCTGCCTCCCAAGTGCTGGGATTAAAGGCATGTGCCACCACTTATTGTAAAAAAAGTATTCAAAGTGGGGGATAAGGAACTTGTTGCAGATGTCCAAAGGATTGCAAATGGGCCTTGGGGAGCCACCCCAACATGGAGCAGGGCAAGAGGAAGATCCAAGAGGGCACCGGATTATGTTAAAGTGTGTTTTTTTAAAGATTTATTTATTTTTATCTTATGTGTATGAATGTTTTGCCTCCAGGTATGCCTATGCACCAAGTGTGTGCCTGGAGCTTGCTAAGGCCAGATAAAAGGTGTCAGATCCCCTGCAATTGGAGTTAGAGACAGTTGCAAGCTACCATGTGGGTGCTGGAAACTGAGCCCAGATCCTCTGCAAGAACAGCAAGTTGTCTTAACTCCGGAGGTTTTTCTCCACCTCCTTTTGTTTGTTTGTTGAAAACCTGACTCCTGTTTCTGTCTTTCCAGTGAACTGGGGTCACCAAGATGAATGAAGTCCTTATTTCACTCTGGATTGAATTAGCTAAGCTTTTCTAGGAATTGTCTCGTTTAAGAAGACCCCCAACGCCGGGCAGTGGTGGCGCACGCCTTTAATCCCAGCACTCGGGAGGCAGAGGCAGGTGGATTTCTGAATTCGAGGCTAGCCTGGTCTACAGAGTTGAGTTCCAAGACAGCCAGGACTACACAAAGAAACCCTGTCCCTAGGAAAAAAAAAAAAAAAAAAAAAAAAAAAAAAAAAGACCCTTTCCCTCTGCTGAATTTTCTTTCTTTTCTTTTCCTTTTTTTTTTAGGTTGGGCTCTTGCTATGTAGCCCAGGCTGGCCTTGAGTTTTTCATCCTTCTGCCAGAGCCTTCTGAGTGCTGGGACTGCAGGAGCTGCGTGTTTGGTCTCCTACATCTCTTGGCCACTTGGTAGACTGGAGTCTCTGAAACCTGAGCCTCAAACACTTCTCTCAGGTTTTGCCTCAGTGATGCAAAACTGAGAAACACAAGGTCTGTCTGTCAACTCAGAGATGGTTTTTGGGAAGTTGGGGGTCATACTCAGGGAATGCCATCTATCTCCTTTGAAACATGGTCTCTGGAGTTCACCAGGTAGGCCTCTACCCTCATGATCTGCCTGTCTTTAGTTCCCTGGAGCTGAGATTACAAGCTTATGCCACCATGCCTGGTGTTTTTATATGAGCTCTGAGGATTGAACTCAGGTCTTCATGCAATGAAGGCTTTATCATTTGACACATGCCACCCATCCCTGGAGAAACTCATATCTATTTACCCTGGGGGAAAAGGAACTTGTGAGTCTAGATTGTAGGTTAGACCTCGGTCCAGGAGAAAAAATGTGAAACTGTCTTCTGGTCAGCTGACACTCCAGTGGCTATAAAAATCAATTGTTCTGTTTTTTTTTTTTTTTCCAGAGACCTTGTTGACCAGAGTCAGGTGCCAGTCTTGACTGAAATTCAAATTCAATTAGCATGTTCCAACTGTGATACCTGTGAGGTTCTGAGGGAGAAATGTAGATTGGGTGCTTGGAGTCCAAAGGAGCTTCTGGGAGCCCTCTTCAGTCCCCGTGAACGTCATGACCCTTAGGTACCTCTCTTTGATGGGTCCCCATCTGGTGCAGGAGTTTGAGACCCCATCTACTGTCTTAGCCTTCTTCTCTTTTTGATTCTCTTCACTAAGGCTTAGCTTCGGAATTCCTTTACATTCTTCTCTCCCCTCCTTGTTGGAGTGTCTTCCTGTCTTATCTCTTCCTTAATTTACATTTTGTAACAATACTTCCACAATTTCTGAATTTAGCCTATATTGCTTTTTTCTCAATAAATACATTTATGCTTTTCTTCTAATTTTCTCCTCAAAACATAGCTTAATTTCTTTTTGTAGTCTGGGCATATACAATCACACTTGCAAATTGGTTTTCCATATGCCAACAGCTTATGATAACACTTTTATGAACAGACCAATATATATGTTGTTTTTCTAGGCATATTTGAAATTAGTTTAACAATTGATCTAGCAGTTTTCTAATTACTTGGAAATAACTTGGATTTTTTTTTTTTTTAAAAAAGATTTACTTATTTTTGTTTTTGATGTGTATGAGTGTCTTGCCTGTCTGTATGCATGTGGACCCTGTGTATGCCTGATGCCTGCAGATGCTAGTAGAGGATATTAGATCTCAGGAACTAGAACCACTGGGTGAATGCTGGGAATCGAATCCAGGTTCTGTGCAAATGTGCCAAGTGCTTTTAACTCTCCTGGCCATCTCTCCAATTGCTCAGATAAATCTGTCTGTCTGTCTGTCTATTGAGACAGGGTCTTATTGTATATCCCAGCCTGAAATATTCTTTCCTGTGGGGCAGCTTATTAAGATGAGAAGTGAATAACTCAAAGTAGTTTCAGGAAGTTCCTGAAACTGACCAGACTTAGTAGGGGGGACTTAGTATTACCCCCCCAGTAATATGCAAATGGAAAAGATGGCTGAGAATCACTCCATAGGAGTCAGGCTGTAAAGACTCTGAGATAAGCCTGGCAGCCTGGCTACCTGGAAGGTGGCAGAGACCAACTAAGCTGCCTAGAAGAGGTTTAGACCATTGGAGCCACTCGGGAAGGACACTCTCCAACATGCCTGTAGGCTGTGTAGTGTGCTACAACTTCCAGCTTTTCTGGTGGGTTTTGGTGATGCTCTCTTTGAATCATTTCTGTTCCTGTAAGTAACTCCCAAAAACCTCATTTTGGTTTGCCACGTTGAACTTTGGTGGTATACATAGTTTGGTCTGTCATGGGCTCTCTATTTGAGGTGAATAGACAGGTATGTGTTGTGTCTCCCAGGAAAAGTCACAACAACATCATCACATTGTACTTTCATTTACACATCTTTTCTTAAGTCTTTAACATCTTGTAGAGATAATATAATCTTGATGGGGCAAGCCAGGCAACATAATCCTACATCTGTTCATCTGTAAAGGAGTTCAAGATAATCTATGGTGGCTTGAGCTACCTAGACTGTTTAAAAAGCAAACTGGCCGGGAAAACAGCTCAGTGGGTCAAGTCTTTGCTGTGAAAACCTGAGGACCTGAGCTAAGATCTGCATCACCCGAGTACCCCTATAACCACAGCATGAGAGGTGTGGGGGGAAGTCTGGCAGATCCTGAGGGTTCACTGGCTGGCCAATCTAACCAAAATGGTGAGCTCCAGGTTCAGTGAGAGACCATGTCTTTAAAAAAAAAAAAAGGTAGGCAAGTGATTGAGAGGTGTGCTTGCATGTGTGCAACACACACACACACACACACACACACACACACACACACTCCAAGAAATAAGCCAGGTAAAAGTGTATACTAACAGCCCTGGAGACATCATCATCTCTATTTTACTAGCAAATTTAAATTAACTTATTTGGGACTAGAAAACCTCCAAATCAATTGAACAGTTTTAATTTTTGTGACTAGATTGTAAAATGACAGTCGAGTCTAAATTCTGTTTAAGGTTTGTTGATCAACACTTTTCAGGCAAGAGAGTTTACATAGCAGCTTAAGTGGATTTTTATGTGTGCTCATGTTCATGTTACAGTGATATAGCAATTGTGTTGAGGTCAGAGGTCAGAGGTCAGAAGATCATTCATAGCTGTTAGTTTTCTTTTCCACTCCGTGGGTCCTAGAGATTGAATTCAGGCCATCAGGCTTGGCAGATAGCCCCTTTATCTGTGAGTTATCTCAATGGCCAAGCCGATTGATTTTTTTTGTTTATAAAGAATTATTTCTTGTGTATACGTCTGGGTACTGCCTGAAAGCCTGGTGTCTTGGATGCCAGAAGAGGGCATAAGATCCCCTGAGCCTGGAGTTACAGAGGGTCATGGGCTTCTCTGTGATTGTGGGAATGAACCCTCTCAGCTCCTGAGCCAGCCCATTAGTCCTGAGCAGCTTATTTTTAAAGAGCCCCCTTTACTTGCCTCTCCTATTTTTCTTGCTCTAAATTGAGTTAAAACAAAACAAAACAAAACTCAAAAGGCTTTAAATGTTTTTAAATTCAGCATGTCGATCAAACAGAAATAGTGGGTTCATTATAAAAAGGTTATAAAATGTCCCCATGAGCTCAATCATGTTAAAAACTACAGGAGAGGGCTGGAGGGGTGGCTCAGTGGACCAGAGCTCAGGTCCCAGAACCTTTCGATGGCCTGTTATTCCAGCAGCAGGAGACCTGATGTCATCTTCTGGCTTCCTTGGATATTTCCTCTCATATGTACATAGCCACATACACAAACATACATCTAATTAAACAGTTAAAAAAAAATCTAAAAAAAAAATGCAGGGAAAATCTTTGTACCCACCCCCACTCCAGGCACCTCCATTAAAGCTGAATGACATTTTACTCAATATTGTCTCTCATACCCAGTTAGTCAGTACACTCTCATCTATTGTCTGGGTGTGGTGGTGCACTCCTGTAATTCCATCACTTCAGAGATGAAGGCCCGAAGCTTACCAATTGGAGGTCAGCCTGAATATTTAGTGAGTTTGAGGTCTGTCTTTAAAACCAAAACCAAAACCAAACACATGGTCTGGGGAAATGGTCCAATGGATAAAGCACTTTCCACCCAAGTGTGAGGACCTGGGTTTGGATCCTCAGAACCCATGTAAAAGCTGGGCAGCTGTGGCTACCTGTAACCCTGATGCTTAGGTGTTCGAGAGGCAAAGGACAGGAACCCAGAAGAAGCTGGCTGGCTAGACTAGTCAGAATTGGTGAGCTCTGGGTTCACTGAAAGAGACTACTTCAATAAAGAAGACACCTGATGTAAACCTTGGGCTTCCACACGAACACAAATACATGTGCACTTGCATTTCCTCAAGGCACCAAGCTCACCGGCAGTACACAGACGTTTGTGCAGGGAAACATCTGTAAACATAAAAATAACTCATTAAAAAAACATCAAGCTGCTTTGCCATTGAGATGACTCACAGGTAAAGGTGCTGTCTGCCAAGCCTGACGACCACTGATGTCTTTCTTTCTTTTCTTTTGTTTGTTTGTTTCTTTCTCTCTCTTTTTTTTTGGTTTTTTTGAGACAGGGTTTCTCTGTATAGCCCTGGCTGTCCTGGAACTCACTCTGTAGACCAGGCTGGCCTCAAACTCAGAAATCTGCCTGCCTCTGCCTCCCGAGTGCTGGGATTAAAGGCGTGCAACACTACTGCCTGGCTACTCATGTCTTTCTGAGAGAGAGGTGAGTCACTAATTCAGGATATATTTCCTGTGTGCCGAGGGGGCAATTGGTCAGACAGATGTTGAGTCTTCCATCTTTGATTTATGCACACAAGCCCACAAACATAAGCTCAAAGCTACCCCATCACAGTTACAACACTGGGCACAAAGACCAGCAACTGTGTCTGTGCTTAATGTTACCACTTTCAGATGTCAGAAGGCTCAGAGGACAGGGAAAGAAGTTTCAGATGTATGCCATGATGTTTTACTCAGGGCAGGAACCTATCTGTTCACCCAAGTCTCAGTTTGTCAGATCAGTGTGTGTGTGTGTGTGTCTGTGTGTGTGTTGGGGGTGTGTGTGTTGACAATTCATTACCCTGCACTATGATGAGGAAGGCAACAGAGAGTCCCTCGAACAAAATGGAACGAAGTATGCTAGAGATCACAGGGCTGGCTCACCTCAGGCAGCAGTGCTCCTGGCTGGCTCACCAAACATCGTCCACAGACCAAAGTCCAGTTGCTTGAAGCCAAAAGTCTAATTAAGAGACAAAGTGTTGACACAGGTCTGACTTTACTATTTTTTAAAGTATTTAGAATTTTAATTTGTGTGTGTGTGTGTGTGTGTGTGTGTGTGTGTCTCTACGTGAATTTATGTGTACCACATATGTGTAGTTGCCCATGGAGGCCAGAAGAGGGCGTCAGATTCTCTGGATCCAGAGTTACAGTCCATTGTAAACCACTTGATGTGGGTGCTGAGTACTGAACCCAGGTCCTTGGCAAGAGCTGTAAGTGTTCTTGACTTTTGTGCCTTCTTTCGGGCCACAAGATGACTTAGTTTGAAAAGCTACCCAACAAGATGGAAGACCTTTATCTAAAGTCTATCATACATTTTTTTTTTTAAAAGTCTATCTTACGGGGAGGGTGACATAGGGGCAGTGTACACAGGAGATGGGTCACCTCAGTGCTGGGTGCTTCTCACAGGTGTCGGTTTGTGGCCAAATGATGCATATCTGAGTCTAATCACCTAGTCAGATGAACTGCCCAGTCACACGAAACTCTTGCTTTTTTTTGAGACAGGGTCTTACTGTGTGGTTCAGGATGGCCTCAGACTCACAATCCTCGTGCCTCAGCTGTTCTGCAAAACTTAAGAATAAAGGTCATCCATCGATTTCCTGGGTATTTCTGTCCCTGAACTCTGTGCTATTATTATTATTTTTCTTGACATTACACAATGGCTGTGCTGGAGGGGACAGCTGTCCCAGATGCCTCCTTTATGACAATGATAACAACATCGAAAGGAAAGGGTGCTTCACATTATTTTGGAAGTCAAGGGTCAGGTGAGGTAAAGTAGGGAGAAGGGCACTGGATTTGCTATCAGTGCTGGCTTCATTTCTGGTGTTGCCAGACTGACAAATACCCATCCAGTCTCTGGGATGCCGTTCATGAAAGGGAACTCCCATTATTCAGGAAGCCCAGCTACTAGGCTTGGAAGAGGGGGGGGGTGTTAGAGAGTCAGAGGGACCATCTTAGGTGTCATTCTAGGTGTCTTAGGCTTAGACTAGAGGGGGGTGGAGGGAAAGGGGAAGGGGTGTAGAGGTCAGAGGGTCAGAGGACCACCTTTAGGTGTCATTCCCTAGGCTCCTTCTACCTTTTTTTGAGACAGGGTGTCTCATTGACCTGGGACTTGGCCAGCTAGGCTAGCCAGCTAGCCAGTGAGCTCCAGGGATGCACCTGTGTCTGCCTCCCATCTCACCATCATTGTGTGGCACAGGCACATGCCACCACGCCTGGCTTTTTAATGTTGGTTCTGGGGCTTGAACTTGGTTCCGTAGGATTGCAAGGCAAGTGCTTTCCTGACTGAGCCATCTTCCCGCCGTCAAGTTTGTGTCCTATTATTTCTGGGACAGGGTTGGTTTCAGCTCTGCTGCTTCCTCGACTCCACAGATGTGTCTGCTGATTGCCTTTCCCAGGGACATTAGTTAACCTCTTTCAGCTCCAGCATTTCCAGCTGTAGAAGGGGTAACAATAACAACCATTGTCCTCTGTCTTAGTTAGGGTTTTACTGCTGTGAACAGACACCATGACCAAGGCAACTCTTATAAAAGAAAAAATTTAATTGGGACTGGCTTACAGTTTCAGAGGTTCAGTCCATTATCATGGCAGGAAGCACGGCATCATGCAGGCAGACATGGTGCTGGAGGAGCCGAGAGTTCTACATCTTGATTTGAATGCAGCAGAAAGAGACTGCCCTGTGTTCCACACTGGGTGGAGCTTGAACATAAATGTGACCTCAAAGCCCACCTCCGCAGTGACACACTTCCTCCAACAAGGCCACACCTCTTAATATTGCCACTCTCTGGTGGTTTCCAGAATCTGGTGAATTCTCTGCAGCATCCACTCCCAGGTACAGCAGCAGGATCAGGCCCAGCCACTTGCTCTGTTCCTCAGGCCTCTCACTTGGGAGTCCCAGTGGTAGCTGAGAAGGGTGCAGGTAGGTTCATGCTGACTGAAGTGTCTGTCCACAGGGGTCTCTGGGACAAGGCAGTAGACCCTGGCATGCATGTCTGGTATCTCTGGTGTTGTGTATGGGTTCTTCCTGAACTGATGTGAGAATTCCTTGCCTGGGAAGACAGGGATGTCTACCCTCACCACCTAAGGTCTTAGTGATAGACCAAAGGATGATTCCACAAAGCCAGTAAGTTAATTAGGCTTGCTTACAGAGCACCTATGAGGAATTACTGACAGGAATATGGGTGACCTTTAGAGCAGACACTCCGGAAAGTTCACCCAGCAGGGATGATGGCTTCCCTGTATTTGCATAGATGGAGTTTCCTCAGTTAACCGTTCTCAGTTTCTATAGCTACTCTAGCATCTCCTGAGACAGGAAGGGATGTGCATTTGGGGCAGAATTAAATGTATACACATGGCTCAGAGGATCAGCTGGGATCTCAGGTGAGGGTCTGTTGACCTTTCCCATCCTCTCCTTCTCTGAGGGAATGTCAGCAGCCAGTAGGCCTGCTTCGGATGGTCATTTGCATGGGGGAGGGGATAGCTGATCTGACCAGCTGATGCTGGTTGCTGTGCTGAGGACCACATCCCACCACAGGAGCCTGGCTTCCTTGCCGGATGATAGACTCCACAGATCATTGTTCAGGATGCCCTTCTACAGCACTGGATGGGTGTGCTGAGCCCAGGACAGGAGGCTTGCAGGTCCTCCTGGATCCCTTCTAAGCACAGAAGATGCAGTCCAGGAGAGAACAAAGGGTGAGCAGGGTGTGGTGGCACAGGCCTTTAATCCCAGCACTCTGGAGGCAGAGGCAGGCAGATCCCTGTGAGTTTGAGGCCAGCCTGGTTTACAGAGCCAGTTTCAGGACAGCCAGAACTGTTATACAGAGAAACCCTGTCTCAAACAAACAAACAAACAAACAAACAAACGAACAAAGGGTGTTCCTACCTCATCTCAATAGCTACCCTGTTGCCCTCTGCTGGCTTCCTGCCCTGTCCCATCCTAGGAGTCCTCATCTGCTGGGCTGTGGCTTCCCTCCTGCTTCAACTCAGAGGTTCTCTAACACAAGCCAGGGCTGTTTCAGGGGGCTTCTAATGGCTCAGACAGTGCTGATCATTCTTTACCACTCCCAGTGACTCAGGCCTAGTGCATGGAGAAAGCAGCCGGTCCAGGGCTGCGGAATTGTGCAGGGGTGAGGGTGGAAGAGCAGGGAGGTAAAGGGAGGTCTCTCTTTTTCTCTCCCCAGATAAGAAACCCTCTTGTTTTCCTCACATTGATGGGGGCTGGGTTATGACGGGAGGCAGAGCTCCACAGGCCTCTTGGCACCTTCATCAAAGTCTTCCTCACCATGGGAGAGTCAGGGAGAAACGGCTGTCAACATTGTGCGTGAAGCTTGGGCGCCTGAGCCCTTGAGGACCTGGGATCCCAGTAAGTCTGGCTTTTGTCATTTGCTCACTGTGGGTATGATTCAGACTAGGGCCCAGCTTTGCTTTGTGCCTCAGTTTCTCCAGTTGGACAGGGAGTTAAAATGCTAGTTCGGCCCATGCTCACTCGCCTCTTGGAGCCATAGTGCACCAAGGGAATGGGGTGATCCGTAGCTCCATTCACAGTTGGGAAAAGGAGGTCAAGAGAGGTGGGTCAGGAGAGCCTGGGCCTGGGGTCATTCCCAGGCCAGAAACTCCAGCTCTGAGAATGTGGCCAAGCAGCTTGAGAGGAGGCTCCAGGGGGCCACTGGGCAGCAGAGCCCAGCCTTTTTACGTCTCTAATTTTCTTTAGTCTACCCTCCAGTCCCTCATCGCCTGGGGTTCACAACTTCACTCCAGCTGAGGCTGGTCCCTTCCCCCCACATCCCAATTATGGTTGTTCACAAAAGCTGAACCATGACCAGACAAAGGGACAGGGATGAAAGTGTTGGTTGTCATGGCAACCGGGTAGGGTTGCTGGGACCCAGGGGAGGGGCCTGGCTGTGTGCCTGAGCCCAAGCATCCTGAGGACCTCTGAGCATGAGCCAGGGTGGCCCAGGGGCTCACAGGAATTCCCCGTCTGCCCTGAGCCCACCAGAGCTGGCTATACAATGACAACTTCACCCCCACCCTCCATGGGCAGCACCTGCTCCCTGGGTCTCCCCTGGTGGCCCTATTATCCCGCACCTGCTGCTTCCCCACCTGCTCCCTATTCTTAGCCCCCTCCCCATAGCATACCCTGTTCATCACTAGGCCCAGCTGCCTGCCCTGACAGACAGCCAGGAAGCAGTGTAAAACCGGGAGAAGTAGCGTGGAGAGCCCTAGGACAGAGGGTCCAGAGGCCAGTCTAGCTCTGTATGACTAGTAGTGTGTATGTTTACAATGGACTCCATTTCAGGGCCTTAGTCTCCCCACCTGTGAAGTGGGAGCAGCAATTCCTGACCTCAAGTTTCTACAAAAATCATACTGCTTGGAAGATGTTAGGCCATCATGTCCCAAGATCTGAGTCACAGTGGACAGCCAGGTTGGGGAGAGAAGAGGGAGGCAATGTGCCTTAGGCTGTAGTCTCAGGGCCATGTCTGCTAGGCACTTCTCTGATTACTGAAGAGTCCTTGGTGGCCTATTTACAATAGGTAAGGTGTGGACCCAGCCTGGGTGCCTGGCAACAGGTGAAAGGGTAAGGGAAATGGTGTTTATACACCAAAGAGGTTTAGCCACCCACAGGAATCAGTGTCGTTTGCAGGAAAACAAATGGAGCTGGAAAGCCTTGTGTTACGTCAAAGAAGGCAGATGCAGAAAGACGAGGATGTCTCCCGAGTGGGATCTAGATTTAAATATATGTACTGAGAGTGGGAAGAGGACTTATGTGGGGGAGAAGTGCCTAAGGGGGAGGGAACGAGAGAAGACGAAGGGAGGGATAAAAGACACATCACGTGTCTTCGTATATAAAACCTAGATTTTAAAAGTGCGTGTGAAAAACGTATCTCACACGAAATCGGAGCTACTTACAGTACAGAAAGGGACCATGAGGATGAGGATCGGGACAAGAGAGGGTGACACAGCCTTTGCGTGCATGAAGATGTTAATGACAACTCGGTTGTAAGCTGTCGTTAGCCAGATGCTCTGGCTGATGTTAAGATTCGGTGGAAAATGTGACAAACAAGACAGAGTGAAACATAGCCAATGCTTTATTTTCTTGGTAAGGAGAATTCGCTAGACGGGGTGGAACTCAGTGGCCTACTGGGATGAGGTATGATGCTGTATAGGTGCTGATGGGCATGAAGGAGGTAACTGGTGGGTGCAGAGGTGATTATGGAGGAAATGATGGTAATGATGGTGGGCGACTCCCTGGAGAGACATGAGCAAACATATGTTCACCCTGGATAGGGCAGTGATGACAGATCCAAGACACAGTTCTATCTAGGTCCAGTTTAGTGAATCAGAAAGTTCACTGTTACATACAAGGAGCATGAGTGACTGACTCAAAGTATCTGCATGGCTGAAAGGCCTACTACAAGCAGCTGCGGGCGGAGGCTCACAAAGGTTGCATCCCTGGATTCCTCTGCCCAACTCAGCTTGTAAAACTTTGGAGTGGGGCCTTGTGAATCCTGTAGGTTTTAGGAACTTCCTGTGCCTTGTAAGTTTTGTTTACTTCCTGAGCCTTGTGAACTTGGCTCCTCTCTCCAGGAGGCAGTGTTCAGTGTGTTGGAAATAGGAACATGAAATAAGCATCCCAAGAATGATGGAGGAGGTGGCTGTGATGATACTGAGGCTGATGGGAATGCTGAAGGTAAGGACCAAGGTGCAAGCATTAATGGTGAATATGGGAGTGGAGGGTGTGGAAGTGATAGTGGTAGAGATGCTGGCGGTGATGGTATTAGTTATGATGTTCTGGTGGTGGTAGTGATGGAGATGGTTATGGTGAAGATGGTGAAGGTATTAATGATGGTCTTGGTACTAGTAATGATGGTAATAATGGCATGAAGTATGGATGGAGGTGCTGGTTGTAAATATGAAGCTGGTGATGATGGCCCAATTTTAAAAAGAAATTTTAAAAAATGGGGCATGGTCACTGTTTTAGTCAGGATTCTGTAGAGAAACAGAGTTGACAAAATGAATCTATCTATCTATCTGTCTGTCTGTCTGTCTATCGAAAGGGAATTTACTAGAATGGCTTACAGGTTGTGGTCCAGCTAGTCAAAAAATGGCTGTTTGACAATGGAAGGCCCAGGAATCTAGTAGTTGTTTAGTCCATGAGGCTGGTTGTTCAGCTGGTCTTCAGTATGTGCAAGAATCCTGAATAAGAAGTCTCTAATGCTAGTGAAGGGATGGACTTTCAAAGGAGAGTTCATGCAAGCTCCCTTTCCCATGTCCTTTACGTAGTCTGCCAGCAGAAGGGGTGGCCCAGATTAAAGGTGGATCTTCCCATCTCGAAAGATCTTGCTTAAAAGTAGGTCTTTCTGCTTCAAACGATTTAGTTAAGAAAAAAAAAATCCCTCACAGGGGTACCCAGCCACTTGGATTTTAGTTAATTCCAGAACTAGTCAAGTTGGCAATGAAGAATATTCATCACACTCCAAAAATGTCAAGGGCTGGAGATGTAGGTTTGTAGTTTAGTTGGTAGAGTGTGTGCCTAGCATGTGTGAAATCCTGGGTTCCATCTCCAGCACTGAACAAACTGGGCATGGTAGAACACTGTTGTAATCTCAGCCCTAGAGAGATAGAGGCAGGGGGATTGGGAGTTCAAGGCCATTCTTGACTACATAGACAGGCAGTTGAAGGCCAGTCTGGGCTACCTGAGACCTGTCTCAACAAAACAAAACAAGAAACAAACATCAAACCCCTGTCTTGGGTTTCCTGATGTCCTTAGTTGCAGTTGTCACTGTCCTTGTTACATTCTGCTGCCTCAAGAACTGTCCTCTGGCTTGGCTTTGCATTCAGTGTGGGCTCGTGGTGGCCTCTAGGTGGCACTAGTGGACTTTCCACTGCTTTGAGGCTTCCCACCTGTGCAGCTGACTTGGCCACAGTCACTTTCTTTATGAAAGGTGTGAACAACATTTACCAACCCTTAATAAAGAGAACTCCGAAACAGCATTTGGAAGACTGTGCCAAAATAAAAGCCACCCTTTTATTTCCTACTTCCTCTTTCTATAAACTGCTTTCCAATGAGTTCTCTCTAAAAACAACCTATAGTTGCCAGCCTCTGCAGACAAGGTAGGATTGTGACGTTGTCTGCGATGCAAGCAGGTAGAGAAGGCTTCTTGTTTGTTTGTTTGTTGGATATAGGATCTTGGTATAGAATTCAGGCTGGTCTTGAACTTTTTAACTACAGACTACCAAGTTCTGGGATCACAGGTAAGGGTCTTATCCCCAGCTGGGAAGGCTTGCTTGAAGCTTACACTAAGGCCCACCTGCATGAGAAGCTTTTTAGAAGGTGGGATTGAATATTCCCGAGTTTTCCCCAGACCCATAGTATTAGATTCACTTCAGAGGCTATATTTTGCACACATACCGGGGGATTAAAATATATATTTGTTTATTTTTATTAATGTGTATATGTTTGTATGTGTTTATGTATATCACATGCATGCATGTGCTCGAGGAAGTCAGAAGAGGGTGTTGTATCCGGTGGACCTAGAGTAACAGGCAGTTGTGAGGTGCCTGATGTGTGTGCTGGGAAAGGAACCTGGGTCATCTGCAAAGGCAGTGAGTGCTGTTCACCACTGAGCCATTTTTCTAGCCTCAGACACCAGGTACTTATTTATTTATTTATTTATTTATAATATAGTCTTACTAAGGAATCTAAACATCGATTCTAGGTGATGTTGCTCTAAAAGGCTAAGATATCACACTTTGCTCTTAGCTGTCTCTCTTATTTAACTGCTATAAGAGTCCCCTGAATAGAGCTGTATGTATCACCATCAATAAGGCTGCCATTTGGGAATTGAACCCAGGTCCTCTGGAAGAGCAGCAGTTCTCTTAACCACTGAGCCACCTCTCCAGCCCCAGGGCTGCTGTTTGAATGGCTCCTCTTATCTTCTACATGTATTTTAAAAATCAAGTCAGAGTTGATTGACTGTCCATCTGATTCTCTCTTCCCCTCATCCCCATCTATAGCTGGCTCCACTTTAGAACCTTCTAGATCCAGGGACTAGAAAGATGGTTCAGTCAGTAAAGTCTCTCTCTCTCTCTCTCTCTCTCTCTTTTTTTTTTGGTTTTTCGAGACAGGGTTTCTCTGCATAGCCCTGGCTGTCCTAGAACTCACTCTGTAGACCAGGCTGGCCTCGAACTCAAAAATCCGTCTGCCTCTGCCTCCCAAGTGCTGGGATTAAAGGCATGCGCCACCACAGCCTGGCTAAGTAAAGTCTCAATGTATAAAAGCATGAGGATGTGTTGGATTCCCAGCATGCATGTAAAAAGCCAGGGGTGGCCACGTGTGCCTGTGACTTCAGTTCTGTGGGAAGGTGGAGACAGAGGATCACTGGGGTTTGATGATAATCCCAGCTCCAGGTTCAGGGAGAGACCCTGTATCAAAGGACTAAAGATAGGCCTGGATAGTGGGCACCGTCCTCTAGCCTCTGCCTGCACAAGGACACACATGGACAAAGGCTATCCACACATAAAATGGCTGCATTAGTTTATGAAGAAGGGTTATCCTCTGAGAGCTAATCCTGCTTCGCTCAGGATTTCACCAACTCTGGCGTTGCTGGAGGAAGCATGTCATTGGGGGGAGCTTTGAGAGCTTACAAACTTGCAGCCTTTGGCGTTTGATCTCTATTTCCTGCTTGCAGTTGGAGATGTGAGCTCTCAGCTGTTCCTGCCATCATGCCTGCTGCTTGCTGCCGTGATTCCCAACTGTGACTGTGACGGAGATGGAGTCCTAACCCTCTGGAATCATAACTCCAATGTAAATCCTTCCTTCTATATGTTTTCTTGGTCGTGGCATTTTATTACAATAAGAAAGTAACTAGTACACTTATTACCTTAGGTTTCCACAAGATTCCTGCCCATGAAGAGCAAAAGGAAGACAGTTCAGGAAAACTGCAGCCTGTCTTTCCCATCTTGCAAGATGGTAGCCGAAAAAGCCAAGAAGCACGACACAAAGGAGAGGAAACCTGCCAGGTACTCCCGATCTGCTCTGTATCCCAGAAATGCCTTGTACAAAAAAGGGAAATATTCAGCTGCAAAATCCAAGGTCCTGTCTACCGTCACAAGCCAGTTGGTGGCAACAAGAATGGCGGTACCCGGGTGGTTAAGCTTCACAAAATGCCTATGTATTATCCTTCTGAAGACATGCCTCAGAAGCTGCTGAGCCATGGCAAAAAGGCCTTCAGTCAGCATGTGAGAAGGCTGCCTGTCAGCATCACTCCTGGGACCATCCTGATCATACTCACTAGGCACCACAGGGGCAAGAGAGTGGTTTTCCTGAAGCATCTGGGCAGTGGCTTGCTACTTGTGACTGACCTCTTGCCCTCCACCGAGTTCATCTGCGCAGAACACACCAGAAGTTTGCCACCTCTACAAAAGTTGATATCAGCAAGGTTAAAATCCCCAAACACCTAACAGATGCATCCTTCAAGAAGCAGCAGCTGTACAAACCCAGGTGCCAGGAAAGGTGAGATCGCCCGCCCGAAGAAGGAGGAATACGAGATTACAGAACCCTGCAAGGCTGGTCAGAAAACTATGGACTTGCAGATTTTGCTTAAGTTGAAAGCTGTTGTTCAGCTTCAGGGCTACCTGTAATCTTGGTTCTCTCTGACAAATGGGATGTACCCTCACAAACTGCTGTTCTAAACTGCTAACAACCTAATCAAACAACTTTATATGTTAAAAAGCAAAGCAGAGCAAAACAAAGCAACAAAAAACCCGGAGGATATTTTGACTTTTGTCATAGTTACTAGAATTTACATTAAAGTAACATTTCATATATTTGTGAGCCTAGCCTTTGATGACTGAGGCATCTTTCCAGTCCTAAAGTAACACTTTTATAGAGTAACCAGTTAGAAAACAGATGTCTTGACTTGGAATTTGAATCAATCATAGCTGTTAACAAATCAACATAGGGGCTGGAGAGGTGGCTCAGTGGTTAACACCACTAGCTATTTCCCAGAGGACCATGGTTTGATTCCCAGCATTGACATGGAGGCTCACAACCATCTGTAATTCCAGTCCCAGGGGATCTGGCATCTTCTTCTGATCTCATCTCTGCAGGTTCTAGGCATGGTAATGGTGTGCAGAGGTACACGTAGACAAAACACACATATGTAGAAGATATAGCTTAGAGAAAGCACTGGAGGCCGGGCAGTGGTGGCGCACGCCTTTAATCCCAGTACTCGGGAGGCAGAGGCAGGTGGATTTCTGAGTTCGAGTCCAGCCTGGTCTACAGAGTGAGTTCCAGGACAGCCAGGGCTACACAGAGAAACCCTGTCTTGAAAAACCAAAGAGAGAGAGAGAGAGAGAGAGAGAGAGAGAGAGAGAGAGAGAGAAAACACTGGAGAAACCAGAATTGTTAAACATGCAGATCTATGTTTTTCAAGAGAAGGAAATAACACCCTCTCACCCAGAAGACTGGAGTGGATGCTGTCTAACAATCTGGAGATCTTTTGCTGTTCTATGGAGCCAGCTGTTCTTAAATCCTGAGCACCGATAAGGCCCTAATCTTGAACTTTATCTCCCAGTGAATCACGTACTCGGCACACCCCATCAACAGACTCTATCCTTGTTTCTTATAAACCCCTCCTCTTAGGCCTGAACACTCTTTATCAGTCAAGAGAACTCATTGTGAAGATCACAGGTGCTTTGCTATAGAGGTTTACTTTGCATGGGAGTCTCAATGTAGCCATCCCTGAAGCTTTGTTTCAATAATTGTCACATGGAAACTTTTCCCCAAAGTTTTACTGTACTTAACTGTGCAAGGAAAATAAATCGTGATGTCAGACTTTGGAAGTTTTCACCCAGCACCTGCTGAAGTGATGCTGACCCATGGTACATTCTTCACCTCTCAAGGATTGTTTCCCTGCTAGCCATGACACTTGCAGGAACCCCAAACCCATATGCAGAAAGAAAGTCAATAGAATTTAAAAACAAATAACATCAACATAGAAAAATAAACAGCTTTGCTGGGCTTAGTGGTACACGCTTTCAATCTTAGTATTCAAGAAGCAGAGGCAGGTGGATCTCTGAGTTTGAGGCCAGCCTGGTCTATGTAGTTCTAGGCCAGTTGGGGCTATAGAGTGAGACTTTGTCTCTAAACCAAACAAAGAAAGAAACTCCTAGAACAGCAGCTTTTCCATACACCAATAATGTGCAGAAAAAGACTGGGGGAAAACACCTCATTTGCAGTACCATCAAATACGATTCAAATTTGTAGAATGAACTTAACCAAGATGGCGAAAAAAGTCTACAAGGAAAATCTTAAAATGTTTAGGGAAAGGGCTGGAGAGATGGCTCAGTGGTTAAGAACACTGACTGCTCTTCCAGAGGTCCTGAGTTCAATTCCCAGCAACCACACGGTGGCGCACGACCATCTGTAAAGGGATCTGATGCCCTCTTCTGGTGTGTGTGAAGACAGCCACAGTGTACTTACATACAGAAAAATCTTTTTAAAAATGCTTGAGGAAGAAACTGAAGACACTGGAAGATTGGGAGACTTCCTATGCTCATGGATTGGCAGGTTTAATGTTGTGAAAACAGATCTAAGACCTAAAGTGAGCTATAGATTCTTTGCAATCCCCAACAAAATCACAATGACCTTTGCAGAGTCAGAGAAATTTGATATGGAAGCTCAAAGACTCCAAACAACCAAGGTGGTCCTAAACTAAAGAGCAATGCTGGAGTTGTTATAACAACCAATCTAACGAAATGCTACAGAGCCAGAGTGTGGGAAGCAGCATGGTGGGCGCACACTTCGTGCTGGATAGTGATTTGCCAACTTGACGCAAGCTAGAGTCATATGGAAAGCAGGAACCTTAACTGAGAAAAAGCTGCTAGCAGCCATGTTGATGAGAGTTCATGGGAGTAACTTCTCTGACATTTCTAAGCAAACTTCCAGCCCCTAGCTCTTACCATCTTCCCATGAGCCCCTCTTTCTAGGACCCTGCAAATTGATTTCCATAGCAACTGTTCCAACTCACACCCCTACCAACAGCATCTAAGGGGTCCTCTTTTCTTACACCCTCACCAGTATTTGTTGTTCACTGCGCTGATGGTTTCCTGTGTGGGGAAGAAGCTTTTAACTATCCTGCCACCCTGTTCTTCAACTCTGCAATTATTTCCTGGAGGCAGAGGCCATGGAGGGGTGCTGCTTACTGATTTGCTCCTCATGGCTTACTCAGCCTGCTTTCTTATACTATCCAGGGAGCACCTGCCTAAGATTACAGATGTGTGTCACCACAGCTGGCAGTGAATCTTTGAACAGACTTTATAGTGAATAAACTGAGGCCAAGTAATGTTGAGTGACTCGTCTCCTTCCTCTGCTCTAGTCCTTCTCACATCACTTCACCCAGGCCAGCAGCCTCAGAGTCATGTCAACATGTCAGTTGGGCCTCATCTCAGATGTACTGAGCCAGGCACTCTGACTGGGCACACTCGATGTATTTAAAGCTCTCCAGCTAGGTTGGATGGCAGAGACCTATAACTCCAGCACTTACAGAGTAGAGGCAATGGGATTAAGAGAGTCACTGTGGTTTGGCAAAGGATTTGCCTAACGGCCCATGTGTTAGTGTTTGGAGATGGAACCCCTAAAAGGAACAGCCTAGTGGGAGAGAGCTAAGGCCCTGGGGGTACGTCTCTGAGTGCAGCATAATCGAATCCTCTGCTTCTCCTCTTCCTGCTATTTGGCTTCCTGGTCACCTTAAAGTGAGCATCATTGCTTTACGACACACTTCCCACCACTGCCTGTCACAGGTCAAAACCCATGAGCCAACTAAAACCTCTGAAATGATGAGGCAATAAAACCTTTCCTTCTTAGAAGCTGTTTGTCTCAGGCATTTTGTTACAGT
>JADRCH010000097.1:9885454-9908734 GCA_019843965.1 Rhynchomys soricoides | reverse complement strand
TTCTAAGAAGTTGTTTGTCTCAGGCATTTTGTTACAGTAATGAAAAGTTGCCCGACACAGGGATACTGAATGATCTTTATTTAGATTTGGGCCCAGAAGGAGAGATAGAATTAAGAATGGCAGAGGGGAGCTGAGAGAATATAGTTTGGAAGACAAAACACACAATAAAGCATGGTGGTGGGGGGCATAAATTTATTTTAAGTGAAGCAGAGAAGAAAAAATAAATGGAGAGATAATGATGCTTTAAAGTTGTTAGCAAGGGCTGCACCATTTTTTAAAGCTCCTTTGTTTTAGATAAATGGTTCTA
Source organism: Rhynchomys soricoides (assembly GCA_019843965.1). NCBI lineage: Eukaryota > Metazoa > Chordata > Mammalia > Rodentia > Muridae > Rhynchomys > Rhynchomys soricoides. The sequence goes on along the minus strand of JADRCH010000097.1, from coordinate 9,908,427 downwards.
ATTCTCAAAACTACAATTTGTGTTAACTAAAGTAACTTATTTTTCTAGATTCCTGTCTGTCCCCACACTTTCACCCCCAGTAATGGCCACAGCAGACTGTTACTAATCCCCCATCGTGTCTCACTCACCATTCCTGGTTCCCCCAAGTCAACTTGTCTACCCACTCTGCTTCCTCTGTCTTTTCATCCTCTAACTGTGCCTAGTTTGTAAGTGGACAGTGACTCCCTATCACACGCCTCCCTCCCGACATTACAGCTGTCTTGTTGTGGGGTTGTTTGGTTCCTTGCCTGGCTTCCCCCTTCAGCCTTCCAGTAATGACTTTTTTGTAAGTGCTTGTTCATTTATTCCCGGAAGATGTCTGAATTCATTTCACTGAGCAGTCTGGGGAACTCTTGTGAATGTCTGAGCAGGTGAGTGATTCATGTAGCTTAAGAAATAAGAAAAGACTTAGCCGAGAGAGAGTGTTTTTTTAAAAATATATTTCAGTTTAAAAAGCAGGGGTGAATTTCAGTTGCTAAGTGTGTGAATGTGTGTGCTCTCCCTTGTGAGTGTGAGTACCAAGTGGAGGTAACCCCTTCCATAGTGGAACTTAACAGACTCAGGGAGCAGTGTCCCCGTGGGGTTGGGGGTGGGGCTCAGCCAAATTAGTAGAGAAAAGCAGGAAAAGGGGGAAGAGGGACAGAGATTCAGTGACCACGCCCTATCTATCTTTGGGGTCCTGACATGAGGGGAGGGCTTAACTGTAAAGCAAGAAAGATGTGTGACTAAGTTGTGCAACTAAGGTGTGGCCCTTGTCCATCATGGCCTCAGCCCAAAGTCTCTCCAGCCAGGTCAGCTGATGAGTTGTAAACCTTTCTCCTGGAGACAGGTTCCTCCTCTGGGGACCCCAGATATTGTTCTTCCCAGCCAGAGATCCCTGGGGAAATGACTGTCTTAGGATCCATTCTTTCAATGGTGTGATAGCCAAAGAGCAGAGCACAAGAGGTTATTAAGACAAAAATGTTTGTGAACATTGTTTCTGCTAGTCCAGCTCTGCCTCTATGTATGGCCCTTCTCTGGATGTGACTGTTAGGTAGATCCTTTGGAATATATGAACAGACTATAGTTTCACCAACCAAGAGGCTAAGACTGCTGTCAGACAGCATCTGTGGTCAGCAGCAGAGTTTCTCCCTTGTTGTTGTAACTGCCTGTTGAGCACTTGAACAGTGTGTTGTTGTCTTATGATCTTCATCTTGTTTCGATAAAAGTTTCATGAAATTTCTACGTCATTGGAATATGGTTGTACCAGCTAGTGTTGTGTGTCAACTTGACACAAGCTGGGGTTATCACGGAGAAAGGAGCTTCAGGTGAGGAAATGCCTCCATGAGATCCAGGTGTAAGGCATTTTCTCAATTAGTGATTGAGGGGGGCGGGCCCCTTGTGGGTAGTGCCATCTGTGGGCTGGTAGTCTTGGATTCTACAAGAGAGCTGAATAAGCCAGGAGAGAAGAAAACCAGTAAGAAACATCCCTCCATGGCCTCTGCATCAGCTCCTGCTTCCTGCCCTGCTTGAGTTCCAGTCCTGACTTCCTTTGGTGATGAACAGCGATGAGGAAATGTAAGCTGAATAAACCCTTTCCTCCCCAACTTGCTTCTTGGTCATGATGTTTGTGCAGGAATAGAAACCCTGACTAAGACAATGGTATTTGGGGAAACCTAAATCTGTTCTGGGCTGTCGTCTCTCAGGTCTGGCTCTAGAAGATGTCTCTGTCTTCCTTTGAGGTGAGAGCTATTTTTCTCACTTGAGCTTGTGTTCATTCCTCAGCCTTGCAAACAGCTGTCATTCCATTGTTATCTGTGCCTACCAGCCCCAGCTTCTGGATTAGCAATAGCCTTTGCTCTCAGGTCTTTGAACTGTCATGTTGTCAAGAGCAGAGAGGAGGACAGACTGAGCTAAGATTCAAGTCCTCCCTTCCTCCCTTCCTCCCTTCCTTCCTCTCAGCCTCTTTCTCTTTTTCTTTCTCTCCCTCTCCCCCTCCCTTTCTTTAGAAACATAAGAAACACAAACACACAGTCTCTATTTCCTTTGTGAAAGCTTTGTCTGCAAATTCTTCCACACATGTCCCAGTGAGAGGCTGGGTCTATGCCCCTTCCTTGAGATCTGAGGATGTTGTCTCAGTGGCTTCTACAGATGGTCCTGGGCAGGCGTGATGCTGCCATATGATTTCTGAAGATTCATCTGTTTTTTTGTTTTTGTTTTTTTTCAGACTGTCACTCACAGACAGCAGTCACTATGAAAGAAGTCCCACTGCCTGAGGTTCCCAACTTTGATTTGCTCATTAACTCCATGTTCCTCCTCCAATTCTGCCTTGTCAATCAGAGGCCTCCCTTCCCAGCCCTGGTTGGTTGGTCTTTCACCCTCTGCTGATTTCCTGTCACTAATTGCTACCTGACAGGGCTGAATTTGCCTTTGCTCCTCCCACTCTGGAATAGAAGTGTAGCTAATGATTCTTTTGAAATTGTAAATTGGCAATTTACAGTTGTATAAATTGTTGGGGCCCAAAGTGAGGGGAGGATGTATGGATCCAGTGTGCAATAATTAAGCTAGTTACATGGAATCCCGCTGTAAACTCTGTTCTGAGAACATGTGGAATATCCCACAGTTTTGAAATGTATCCGTCTCTCTCCTCAACTGGTATTCAGTATGAGGCGCTGAAGAACTAAAAAGAATAGTCCCCTGGCTGAGATTTGTGTCTTTGGCATCACCCCCCTGTTCCCCTCATTCTCTAGCCTGGGTAACCACCTCGTTACTCTCTGCTTCTTTGAGTCTGAATGCTTTAGATCCTTGTCTAAGTGTCACTGTCTGTCTGGTTTACTTCAGTTAGCAAAGTGTCTCCAGTCCCATACAAGTAATTCAAATGCCAGAGCTACTTACTCTTCCTGCTTCCTCCTGCCCCCTCCTCCTGTCCTCTCCTGCCCCCTCCTCCTGCCCTCTTCCCCTCCCTCCTTTCCCCCCTCCTCTTCTGCTCCATGACTCTCCCTCCTCCTGCTCCTCCCCCCTCCTACTATTTGTTTCATGCCTACCTCCTCCTTTAAAAATCTTTCTTAAAAAAAGATTTATTTATCTTATGTATATGAGTCCACTGTCACTGTCTTCAGACACACCAGAAGAGGGCATCAGATCTCATTACAGATGGTTGTGAGCCACCATGTGGTTGCTGGGAATTGAACTCGGGACCTCTGGAAGAGCAGTCAGTGCTCTTAACTGCTGCGCCAGCCCTCCTTTAAAAATCTTAACATCTATTTACGTGGTGTGTGTGTGTGTGTGTGTGTGTGTGTGGTGGGGGGCTCAGAGCACAGATTTTAAGAGTTCTCCTTTTACAACCTGAGTCCTAAGTATTGAACTCATGCTGTCATGGCTCAGTGGCAAGCATCTTTGCCTATCAAGCCATCTTACCAGCCTGTTTTCTTCTTAAAAATAATTTTAAAAATGTACTCATTTATTTAACACATATGTGTGTGTGCCTGAGCGAATGTATGTGGACCACATGTGTGGAGGCTGCAGAGATAAGAAGGTGTCAGGTCCCCTGGAACTGGAGTTACAGGTGGTAGTGAGGCTCCCTGTGGATGCTGGGAGTTGAACCCTGGTCCTCTTTGAGAGCAGTAATCCCTCTGATTGGACAGGACTATCCTTTGACCTGAACTGCCATCATCTTCAGGAATTGTGCTGGGCCTGCATGTGATTGTCCCAGCTGGACCTGTTGATTATTTACTGTCCCTCTAAGAAGGGGCTTGTGGAGAGACTCAAGGGACCTCATCTGAGCATCCCACACCCCTCTTCACCAGGTGTATGCAATTTTCCCCTTAGTTACACTCGGTCTCGGGGAAAGGGCTAGAGGGCATGAGCGGAGAACAATGAGGGGAGGGGCTCCCCCTGCACACCTGTGGGGACACTGGCATCCCTGCTGGATGCAGACCTTCCAGTGTGCTGTTTTAAGCTTACCCACATACACAACCATAACCCCACACCTCCTCCTATGTAAGTACTATTGATAAAGTCATTAGTTCCTCTGGGTGAGCCTCACTGGGATCTGACCTTAGGAGGAGGGGTAGACATGTGTCTCTTTCAGGGAAGGAATTTTAGCAGTAGTTCTTAACTGCTGAGCCATCTCTCCAGCCTCAGTTTCCCCCCTTTAAAAGCCAAAAGATATTCCATTGTGCATATGTACCGTTTTGTGGTTGGTTTTGGACACAGGTCCTTACTATGCAATCTTTGCTGTGCTGTAACTTGCTAGTTTATGGGTAAAGCTAGCCTTGACTTCAGGTAATTCTCTCTCCTCCTCTGGCGTATGAGATTACTGACTTGTGCTGTCACGTGCAGTTTGGCTAATAATTCTTAGAATGTGACCTCCTGGGCCAGCAGCTCCAGTGTCACCTGAGATCTTGATGGCAGTGCAGATTCCAAGGTCTCAGAGATGCTGGAAGTGGGGCCCACTCACCTGTGCTTTAAGAAGGTCACAGGGTTGGGGTTGGTAGCTCAGTGGTAGAACACCTGCCTAGCATGTGTGAGGCTCTGGGTTAAACCCAAGAAAAAAGATGAAACAAACAGCTCTGATAGTTCTCTAGGTGATTCCAACCCACTTAGGCTAGTGAGACTCTGGCGGAGAGCATAAGAGAGGGGCTTATTGATTTTGTTGTCTCCTCAGAGCGTAGATGCTCAGGGAATATTTGCTGAATGAATGCTAAAGTTTATGGAGTGATTTCTGAGCTAGGATGACCTTTTAGATACTTTGAAAGTATGTGTTTGGTTAATCTTTGTGCACTGGACTGGGTTAGGCCCTGTGGCTATTTCCTTTAAAAATTGGGGAACCACAGAGAGACTGGGTGACGAGCTCAAAGTCAAAGCTTAGCCCCCCTTCTTCCTGGTGGTGCAAGATTGGTAGTCAACATACATACATATTCCAAACTTCTGTAAAATGGGAAGGAGTCTGGAAAATTGGCACCAGACAGGGCTGTAGGCAGCTCATACAAAATAGAAGCAGACATAGCTGGTGCATAACACCACTTCCCCTGGGCTCTCGGAGGGAGCCAGATGCACAGATATATCTCCCAGTCTCTTCTTGCCATTCTTTGAGGCATCCTGTCTGCTGCTCTGGGTTTGCTATACTGTGGGATGGAGCTCATGGCGGCTGAGACCCATCCTGTCCTCATATTCCAGGATAAAACACTCATCTCCAGCTTCTTGCATCCAAGGCTCCTCTGTAGCTGCGACACCTGTATTCTTCCAAATTGGAAAAGGAGAAAAGGGAATGTTTGGGGGAGAGGCAGCTATTGGGGGAGGACATGGCCTCTGCTATGCACAATATGGCCAGCAGATGGCAGTGTGTCCACATCCTTGCAACTGCGTCCAGCTGTCTGAATTCTGGTCCAAGCTCAAATCAGATCAAGAGAGCTTTCCTCTTGTTCCTGGGCTGACCAGCTCTTCCATTCCAGCTTTTGAATGAGCTTTACCGAGAGAGGCGGACGTCTTTTGTGCTCAGAAGCCCTGGCGAGAGGCTGGAATTTGCTCGAAATTTAACCATTATCTTTTGGACTCTGAAAAGGCCTGCCTAGAAAACTCTGCCAGTGGCCTGTGCTGGTTAGATCAAAGAGACACTGAAGCTGCTGAATCTCATGGCCAGCTGACCTGTTCATCTGGTCAGTACCACCTCATCTACCAATGAAAGGAAGAAGCAAACAGCTTTTAAAGAGCAAAGCAAGGAAGACTTCCTTTCAAACGGACCTTGAGATTAGTTCTGGTTGGCAGGGTTACCTGAATTTATTTTATTAATATCTTGGAATGTGAAGGGTTTTTTTTTTGTTTGTTTGTTTTTTTTTGAGACAGGGCTTCACATAGTCCAGGCTGTCCTAAAACTTGCTATGTATACCCAGGTGGCTTTGAACTCATGATCTCCTTGCTTCTGACTCTTGAGTGCTAGGATTATAGAAATCCACAACCACTTGTCTGTGGACTAGTGTTCTGTGCAATGTAGGAGGTTAAGAGAGAGTCAATGGCACCAAACATTTGTTAAGTAAGCTGGTCATCAAAATGGCTGGATATAGACAGGTAGCTTTTAGGAATTCAACTTCCTGCCAAAGAACAAAGTTAAAAAATAGTTCAGGAGCTGGCAAAAGGCAGGAGTTTCTGTGGTCAGTACCCACCTTGTACTCCAGCTCCAGAGGATCCCACACCCTGGTCTCCAAGGGCTTTGCACCCATATGCACAAACCCTGACAAATAATTAAAAAATAGTGAAAGTAAACTTCAATTTAGCTTTTAAAAACAGATTTATTTCTTTATTTGTGTAAGTGCTTGCCTGCATGTATGTATGTATCCTATGTGTATGGCCAGTGCCTGCAAAGGCCAGAAGAGGGCATCAGACACACCAGGACTGAAGTTGTAGGTGGTTGTGAGCTACCATGTAGGTGCTGGGAACTGAACCCAGGTCCTCTTGAAGAGCAGTTAGTGCTCTCTAGCTCCATAAAATAAATCTTAAAAAGCAAGCAAACAAACAAAAACCACAGAAGACAAAACAGAAGTGAAATCTGTACCTCCTGTAGTAACCCTTGAACCAATGGGATAACATAGATTCCAGATTATATAATGCTAAGAAGTTTTGTCCTTTGCAAACCAAAGATGTCAAGTTGTATACTGAATCTTTTCAGGCCTGAGACAATGAATGGTAAGCCAGTCAAGAAGATGGGGTTAAATGATTCCCAAGCCTTATCTATGTTAACTCACTCCAAAGTCATGGTGAATTTATGTGATTGATTGGAACTAATACTTTCACTGTAGAGATTGTGGGGGGGGGGAGGGGGAAAAGGAACAAGGTAGACCAGTTGGCCCAGGATCACAGCCCTAAAGCAGGAAGAGTTTCTGCTCTCAATAACCTTTCTGTACTTTTTCCCCTCAGTGTCATGGTTTCTTCTAAGATTCCCTCTATCTGGCTGGTAGGGAACTCAACTGTAGGTAATGATTGGAATTCTCTTCTCATCTCCACAGGTTGAATTGGAAGAAGGAGTGGATCCTGGGCTCAGGTTGTTCCCACGTGGTCTGTAGCTGCCTGGTTCCATAATAGGGACCACACTCAGAGTATCTTCTCTCCCCATATCCTTGCAAACTGGAAAAATGCTCCTTGGGTTGCACTGTGTTGCAAAGGCCCGCCCTCCAGAATTCCCATCCCTGGGCACATGGCACGTAGCCTGTGGACTATGCCCACTCTAGGGATGTACACTCCGGATACTTCTGTCTCCCTTTTCAACCCCAAGTCATGGTCTCTGTTACTTATGAATATCTTACTGAATCTTTGTCAATTGTATAGATGCAGGATTTAAAAATAACTCCTAGGAGGAAGAAGGAGGTGTCCTAGTTCTGGTCGCTCCTGTTGTGGAGGGAGTTGAGGAAGGAAAGTGTGTTTGTAAATCCTTTACCCAGTTGTAGCTCTTCACAAATCAACCTAGGAAGGAAGTGAGTCAGAGTGGCTAGAGCCAGAAATGGGACAACTTTTGGTCTCGAGTTTAGAGAAGGCCAGCCGTAGACCCACTGGGAGGTCATTGTTATGGAAACAGTGAACTGTATTTTAAGGCTGGGAATCAAAATACCCCAGAGGATTTGATAAACACTCAAATGTGAGATCCTTGGGTCTGTAGAGTCCAAAACTGTGCTTCACGTATGAACTGGCATCTAGCTATTGACAGAAAAGTTAAATGATATATGACATCCATCAGGAGACCCCAGGCAAGCTTGATGGATATGCCCAGTGGTTTGTATGTAGGGTCTGTCTGTCCATCCATCCATCCATCCATCCATCTTTTTATGTATATAGGTTTTTTTTTTTAAATGTACATAGTTGTTTTGCCTTTATATATGGCTAAGGGTCACACATGTGACTGGTCTAGGCTGGCCTTAAATTTTGCTTCCACCTCCAAAGTGTTCAAAGTACAGGCATGTGCCACCATGCCCAGTTTAAGGGATGCTGGAGATCATGCCCAGGGCTTGGTACATGCTAGGCAAGTGCTTCTGTACTTTTCTATTGTTGTGATGACACACCATGACCAAGGCAACTTATAGAAGAAAGTGTTTAATTGGGCATGTGGTTCCAGAGGGTTAGAGGGAATGTGTGTGGCTTTTGAGACCTCAGAGTCCATTCCCAGTGCCACACCTCCTCCAACAAGGTCACACCTTCTAATCCTTTCCAAACAGTTCCACCAACCAGAGGCTAAGTATTCAGACACTCGAACTTCTGGAGGCCATTCTTAGTTAAAACACAACGAGTAACTGAACTGTATCCCCAGCCTCTGTAAATAGAATATCTCTATAATAGTGTTTTAGGAGAGCAGATTTGGAAAAAAAAAAAAAAAAAAAGAAAGAAAAAGGAAATTGCTAAGTAAAATTATGTAAAATGTGGGGGTGAAGTATTAGGGTAAGTGCCTGGCATTTTAATGCCATGCAAGAGTGCTTTCCAACAAGCCTGCTTTAGGGCACTCTGACTCTCGGGAATGTCATTTTCTTTGAATCACCAGATCACCATCCACAATTGATTAGATCTCACATGTTTTACAGCTCTGAAGACTTGGAGATTAAATTGAACTGAAAAGGAACCTTTTCTTTTGGTCTAATAGAGAAGCTGCTAACCCCACCGATTAGGGCTCTGTTGTCTTATAGGAAATTAATCAATAGTGTATCTGACTTACTCTTATTTCATTATTCTTTTGGCCACTGATGAAACACAGGTCAGGTTTCTCAGATCCACATGGAATTGCTCATGCCTGAACTAATAAGTCAGATAAAACTTCGACATGTGCTTATCAATCATGCATATGGGAATCATGTCTAATAATCAAAGACCATGCTTTCTAGAAGCATCCTGAATGTTCTTAAGTTCGAGACATAAGTTGAGGCAATGAAAACTAGTCAAGGGACAGAATTACATTGCTAGGAATAGCTTGAGAGGTGGAGTTTGACAAAGGTTGAGTGAACAGTCAGGATGAAGGTCTCACACCAGACCAGGCTGCCAGGCTTCATTCTGGCCTGGCGCCACTGGGGTCCACTGAGATAGTCTAGAGCAGCCACACAAACCATTGTACTTCATTCTTGTTTATTCTGTTAGAAACCCAGAGCTAATGGTTCATGTCTCTAATCCCAGCACTTGGGAGGTAGAGACAGGAAGATCAGGAAATCAAGGTCATTTTCCATTACACAGTGATCTTGAAGCCACCTGAGCTACCAAAAGAAAGAAAAAAATGCTCAGGGCTAAATCTTGGCTTACTTGCCATTTCTCCTATAATCAGTAGCTTTTTATTTAATTTCTTGCTTCCCTGTCACTTGGTATTCTGTGGTTGTTGCCTCAGGATTGGATATGATCATTGTTGTCTTGAATCAGAGCAGCTATGATCTCCTACATGGGAGCCTTGTAAAGTTAGGTCCACTACCACTCCCTCATGGAAGGTGGTGATGCTCACTCAGCAAATGAGGCACACAAGGCCCTGGCCCTTACTAAGGATATCTAAATCATTAACCACTGCTGGAAAAGGGGAGACTCTTATGTACTATACTCCCCTGTAAGTTGTCCATGTTCCTTTAACTAACCCCAATTAAACACATTGGTTTTCCAAGCTAGACTTGGGAGGAATTGTTTCCTTGGTCCATCCTTGTCCCATGTGGTATAACATGCATTGGTGTGCTATCTTGCTAAGGCAGCAGTCATATGGCTCTGCTAGATGTAATAAGACATGTAACTAAGGCTGAGCCACCTGGAGGTGGAGTATCTGCAGGGATTTGGGGGTGAGGCTGGCTGCTTTCTTCTATAGTATGGAATGGTATGACTCTTTGGGGTCTAAATGGGGTATATCACACAAGTCCAGAGATACTTTGCAAAGGACAGGGAGACTGGAGAACATATTGCTATCCCCGAAAGCCATATGGGATGAAAAATGCATGCTGGCTAAATTGTAGCCTTGAAATGGGGAAAAGACAACTGAGGCTGAGCTGTTGTGTGGTTTATGTAAACTTGACCCACACTAAAGTTATCTAAGAGGAAAGAACCTCAGTTAAGAAAATGCCTCCACAAGATTGGTCTGCAGGCAAGTCTGTAACACACATTCTTAATTAGAGATTGATGGGCGAGGGCCCAGCCCTTTGTGGGTAGTGCCATCCCTGGGTTCTATAAGAAAGTAGGCTGAGCAAGCCATAGGGAGCAAGTCAGTAAGCAGCACCCCTTTATGGCCTCTGTATCAGCTCCTGAAAACAGATACTATCTATCCCTGAGTTTCTGTCCTGACTTCCTTTGATGATGATCTGTGATCTGGAAGAGTAAGCTGAATAAGCCTTGTTCTCCCCAACTTGCTTTTTGGTCATGGTCACAGCAATAGAAAGAAACCCCAACTACGATGGCTGTCTACCCAGAAAGAACTCACAGGGAGGAAACATAATGGGAAAATGAATGAAGATAATACTTCCATGTCGGCCTTGGAGTTGGCAGAAAAAGCGGACAAAAGGAAACTGAGGCAGAATTGATAGAAGGAAGCCCTCTCTGACCTTTAATACATAGGAAGGGAAAACCACCACCATCACCACCACCACCACCATCATCATCATCATCCATCATTCAATATACAAACAGGGGCCTTAATGGCCTAGTACAGGAATAACCTACCCTCCTCAAGATTCAGGTTTATTAAGGGCATGAGGGGTGCTATAGAGAGCCTGTGGTGTCTTGGGGTAAGACTTGGCATGTGCCTGGGCAGGTAGGGAGGGTTTTCCCAACCTAGGGCTTTTTGAAAGTCTAGCTATCAGCTCTATCTCACCCAAACTCTTTGGGTGTGAACATGGCTGAGTAGCAGGGATGGTTCTACAGCTGTTTGCCTTCCTGGCCCCCAGAGGTCAGTGTCTTTCCACATTTCCCACACATCAGGTAGGGCTGATTCCGGTCCTTATCTATTGAGATGACTGCATCAGTAAGCTATATTTCTTGGCCCATGAGGTCATGTGGTTTGGTGGTGGAGCCTAGTCCTGGAAGAGTGGCTGCAGCTAAGAGGAAGCAGGCTGTGGGTTTTTACTCCAGAAGAGCAATAAAGAGAAATGTTTAATAATCATGGAATACTCTGCCTGTAAAATGCCTAGGTTAGAAAAAAAATTTAAATAAAAAAATAAATTGCATTTATGTATATATTAAAAAATTAAATTGCATGTATGTATATATGTATGTATGTGGACACAAACCTTCCACAGCACATGTGTGGAGGTCCATGGGTAATCTGCTGGAATTGATTCTCTTTCCCTATCACACTGGTTCCAGGGATTGAGCTTGGGTCAACAGGTTCAGTGGCAAGTGCCATCTTGCTGGGCCAAGACTTAAAAGATTTTATTTTTGGCTATGTGTGTAAATGTGTGTCTGTCTGCCTGCCCCCCTCTTTCTCTCTCTCTGTGTATGTCTGGTGGGGGTATGTGAGCAGGAATGCAGACCATGCTCAGAGGGACCAGAAGAAGCCATCAGATTCTCTGGAGCTACTACAATTCTAGGCAGTTTTGAGTTGTCCCGTGTGGGTGCTGGGAACCAAATTCAGGTCGGCTAGAAGAGCAGCAAGCACTCTTAACCACTGATCTGTGACTCTAGTTACCCATCTCCCCCCCCCCCCCAAAGAAAACTTAAAAAAGAAAGGAAAGAGCCTCTGGAAGCTTGGCCTGGGAGACTGTGTGGTACTTGGGATGGGTGGAATCGGTTGGATGGCTTTGGAAGGGGAGGGACTGAGTGTTAGGGCTACTTGAAGCACAGGCTTAATAACCGGAAGCAGTTTGAGGCCCTAGCATGGGAGCTGCTGGTGTAGTTGGGGTCAATGGATACAGTGTGCCTGTCAAATTGCCTTCTAAGCATTTATGCTTAGGCTGTAGATGCTTGCTGATGTCAGCCATGGTTAGACTTTCTGAAGTGGGTGGTGACCACTAAAGAGACGCATAACTAGAGTCAAGCTTCCTGGAATAAGTGACCATTACTGTGTCAAAGCAGTCCAATGCTCAGCCAGAAATGGGAGAAATGGGATTCTATCCATCTTTTCACCCTCTCAGAGGCTCAGGGGACCTTGACAAACAGAGGGATAGAAAACAATGTCCTAGAGGGAGAAGAGTTGTTGAATAGCTGTTTCCTCCAGGCTGGATGTGATCACTGTCATTGTAAATCAGAGCATCTGTGGCCACTCAGCTGAAACCCCTCCACAGGACCAGGTCTACTGACATCGTCATGGAAGCAGTGAGGCTCAGTATGCCCCTCCCCTCCCTGGGAATGTGTAAGCAATTAGTGTCTGCTGGGACAGGAGGGTCTGATAAGCAACTCCAGTTGGTTCTCTGTGCTGTAGACTTGAAGGAATCCTTTCTTTGATCTTTCAGGAACAGAGGGTGACTGACAACATAGCTCTGCTCACTTTGTAGAGTCGGGAGGCCATGCAAACAAGAAGAAGCTATCAGAGACTTGGACAATGAAATCTCAGGCATACCCAAGGAGCCCTGGGTGAGCCTCAGGCAGTCATCTTGAAGCACAATGACTATGAATTGCCAGTGTGTACCCTGAGCAACTTCTTACATTCTGTTGGTATAAAGATGGGGAACATCTCTGTGGTATCAAATCCACAGATCCACAACCTCACTGATTTCATGAAAGAAAGTTAATTTCCAGTGGCCACTAAGTTAATTCGCAAATTCCCGGTAATAGTAGGAGATGGAGGAAGCTGAAATATTGCCTGAAATATTCCGTGTTTGCCATGTGGACTTGTGATGAAATGCTACTTGACCCCTCAGATTAGAGCAATTTGCTTCTCCTAGAGCAGTGGTTCTCAACTTTCCTAATGCTGTGACCCTTTAATCCAGTTCCTTATGTTGTGGTGACCCCCAACCATAAAATTATTTTGTTGCTACTTTATAACTATAATTTTGCTACTGTTATGAGTCATAATGGAAATATCTGTGTTTTCTGATGGTCTTAGGTGACCCCTGGAAAGGGTCATTTGATTCCCCAAGGGGGTCTCGATCCACAGGTTGAGAAGCTCTCTCCAATGGCATAGATGAGAACTAAGATCCACGTGTATTATCTTTGGGTAACTGTTTTAAAGACTTTTAAAGACATTATACACATGGCATGGATAAAAAGAACAACATCGTGGGTTGTTTTTAAAAAATGATTTATTTATTCTTATTTTATGTGCATTGTTTTGCCTGTATGTATGTCTGTGTGAGGTTATCAGGTCCTCTGGAACTGGAGTTACAGATGTTTGTGAGCTGCCGTGTTGGTGCCAGGAATTGAACCCTGGACTTCTGGGAAAGCAGCCAGTGCTCTTAACCACTGGGCCATCTCTCCAGCTCTAAGGATAGTTTTTTTTTTTTTTTTTTGGATAGTAAAAATTTACTTAATGTTAACTTCAGAGAGACTATTGACTAATATTCTTGGGTCTCTTTGTTACAGGTGATCACGATTGTTTAACTACCTTTACACTTGCTATGTATCTAGCGATGGTCTTGTACTTCTGATCCTCTTGTCCCCAAAAGCCTCCTAGAAGTGGGATGGCAGGCATGCACTACTATGCTCAGTTGTGGGTGGTGCTGGGGACTGAAGCCAGAGCTTTGTGTATGTTCACCAAATACTCTACCACCTCACCAGCCCTGAAGAGTAATCTTTATCACTTTTTCTTCTCTGCTGGGGCAGGGCTTCCCACATGATATACAAGTAGTCTATCACTGAGTTATAGGCTAGCCTTTTTAAAATTTTTATTTAGTAGTAAGGTCTTGCTCTTATCTGTTCTTTGAGCTAGGGTCTCATGATGTAGACCAAGCTGGCCTTGAATTCAGAGAGCTCTGGTTCTGCCTCTGCCTCTGCAGTGCTGGGTTTAAGGTGTGCACCACCACAGTTCTGACTGAACCTATACATCTGTGACCCACATTGTCTAATTCCTTTTAAACATAGATCTTTAGATTTCAGAGTATGGGGATTCTAACTAAATCTCAGGAATTCCTTGTAGCCTTAAGGTATACTCTACCTTTTCTGAAGTGGGTGGCCCTTGCTGGTGTGAAGCTCAGGCTCCGAACCCACTTCAGTAGCAACACTGCCTTGGTAATGCCTCATTATCTCTCTTCATTTCCTCCTTCCTTTCTGACAGTCCTCATCCCTCGCCCCATCAGTGAAGGACAATGGAGGTGTTCTCATGGAAGGCAGTTTCCAGATTAAAGGACAGACTGAATGGGAAGGGATCAAGTGGACCTCAGTTACTCAAGAACTCCTCTGTGAAGGGCTCCCATGATAAGACTCAGGCAAATCAAACCACTAGTTTTTTTCTTTTTCCTGGTTTGACTACACAATCAGTCCCAGGGCTAAATTCTGTGGCTGTAAATGTATTTGCTCCCCTAGGTGCTGACTTTAGGATTCCTGGCAGTAAAGGATGAGATGAAGCCATGTTATTTGATGAGGTTTGTGGCTTAACAAGAAGCACCATAACTGTTCATTTCCAGGGATGGCCTGGATGGCAAGCCGGGGATGGTGATTCGAAGCCCTGCAGAAAAAGTTTAAATTGTATCTATGCAGAAATCAGATGGTGATCGTTGATTGTGAATGACCAAAATTCACACTGAGCCAGTTTAAGCAGATAAGGTCATATGCTCACTCTCATAAACAATACCCCTCCCTAACAAAGACCAAACAAAACAACATAAAATGAAATGGGATCAAGAACACAGAAAGGGCAGAATCCAGGGTTTCAGTTCCTCTTTTCCCTCTGTGCTTTAGAGTCAGAGACCAATCTGAAACCATGGTAACAGGAAACATCAGCATGCATCTCTAAAACTTCATAACAAGAGGTGTGTGTGTATGTGCATGTGTGTTCGCGTGCGTGCACATGTGTGAGTGTGCCTGTGTGTGTATGTGTATGTGTGTGTATGTGTGAATATGTATGTGTGTATGTGAGTGTGCCTGTGTGTGTGTGTGAGTGTGCCTGTGTGTGTATGTGTGTGTGGTGGTGGTGGTGGTAGTGGTAGTGGTAGTGACTAAGGCAAGATTGTTATTAGCCAGCCATGGTTACATGCTGATTCTTGGGTCAGGTGGGTTATGGACTGTTTTCTGTGAATGGTAGTTCCCCATGAAGCTGAGGGTGGAGTTTTCCATTGGTAGAGTGGTTACCACTGTGTAGCTCTGGCTGGCCTGAAACTTGTAATGTAGATCAGGCTGGTCTCAGACTCAGAGATCTACCTGCCCTTGTCTCATGAGTGCCTCTTTCACAAGTTCATCAGGTTGTGCCTAGGGGCTCAGGTTTGTAAGCCCATGGCTTGGGAGACTGAAGCAAAGGGACTGCTGTGAGTTCCAGGCAAGCCTGCACTTCAGAGTAAGAATTTCTCTCAAACAAAATAAAGTGTGGGCTGGAGAGGTGACAGCTGTGCAGTTAACAATGTTTCACAGAAGGACCTGAGTATGATTACCAGCACCCATGCTGGGCAGCTCACAGCTACCTGTAACCCCTCTTCATGGGGGTCTGATGCCTCTGACATTGTGCACTCTGTCTGTCTGTCTGTCTGTCTCCTCTTCCTTCTTTCCCCTCCTCACTCAGCAAAGCAAAGGAAAACAAACAACAACAAACTTGGAAGCTCCATGAAAATGAAATCAAAGCCTATTATTACCTTAAAAGTTTATGTCTTTAAAAAAAAAAAAAATCCTGACTTGGCTCTGATTGACATTTACCTGCCCAGGGTGTGTATGTGTGTGTGTGTGTGTGTGTGTGTGTGTGTGTGTGTGTGTGTCTGTCTCTGTGATTTTCATGGCAATGACTAGCAGGCTAGATCCAGTAATCTGTGCTGTACACAAATTGGCTAGAGGCGAGACAGTCAAGCTGAGCATGGCAGTCCATACCACGCAAGCCTATCTCAAAACCAAGGACAAAATAAAATAGCAATAAAACAAGAAAAGGTTCATCAGATAAAGACCATGCTGATGTCCAACAAAATTAGATTAATTTGAGGAGCCAGAAGTATCCCCCACCAGAGAGCAGAGAGGCCTTGGGGTCCCTGGCTAGTTAGAGGGAGACATGGCTTGTCATAGCACTGGGGAGGTTTGGATGAACTTGTAGCAAAGCAGTATGCGCTAGCTCCAGGCAAGCTGGGATGTGTGTACAGAGATTGACATCAGGCTTAGGCTGAGATGAGAATGTCAGATCTTTGTTTCCTTGGAAACAACAAGGTGAAGACACATGTAGGAAGCTGGGTGCCAATCCTTATTTGGCGCTGTGCACCTGGGGTGGAAATCCAGGCTGTGTTAAAACGACTTCGATGCTCTGGGCAGGAAGGAGGTGTTTCATTCTCACTGGGATTTTTAACGGTTGAGTTTCTGATACCGTCCTTTTTTGAAAACAAGTTTTTTCATGTCCTTTTGGTTAATTAAATTTTTTTTTTTTTTTAAAAGCTTCACAGAGGACAACCTCTTCAGTAGAAATCGGATATGTGGGGCACCAGGGGCTCCTGGGAACAGCAGCCTGGCTTCCATAGCATGACACCAGGAAGCCAGAACTTGGATTTGGAGTGGAAATGTTCTGACAGCCACAAGAATATGGAGAAGGACTTTTGGAGTTAAAGTACGTTCCTGAGGTGAATATCTGTCCACTTATTTGTTCTGGGGATATTTATTGAGAGTCTACTGTGATCCAGCCATAGTAAATGAGATAATTTTTCTCCTTGAACAGCTTACAAGCCGTTTCTGAGGGAAACCTGAAGCAGGGAACAAGCACATGACACCCCCAAAAGGCCAATGACGGGTATTGGCATAATTTTGTTTTTTAGCAGCAAAAGGTGAAGGCCGTGGACTCTACTCTGGGAAGATGGTCTCAGGCCTGGTGAGACAAGACGTGCGAGTGGAAGGGGCAGGTTCTGAGATAATATTTGTTACGAAAACAGCAAGTGTGCCGATGCTGACGATCCATGATCCAGATCCTGATCTCAGAGGGTCCCTGAATTCACTGGCCTCCAGAACTGGCAGCCAGAACAAGTCACAAGGATGCAGGCGTGTGCGCATGTGCGCAGCTTCCTGCTTTGAGCTTCCACAACACAGCACCAGGACTTTCTCCAATGTGCAAGGAGTTTACTAAGCCTACTCATAGGGTAGGTTGGAAACACCAGGCTTTACCCTTATGGAAGCAATCGATAAGCGGTAGCAATTGCTCCTTGATGTGTGGCCTCTGAGAGTCATTCTATATAATTTTTCAGAGGGTTCCCAGAAGGACTGAGCTTGATAATTCTGGGGACGGGGAAGGCGGGGCCCCATGAGCATTCCCAGATCCCAGATTGAATGTTGACAGGCCCAGTCTTGAACGCAATGGCCATGCCATGCTCAGAAGAGAACCTTCCAGGCTCTCTTCCACATCACCTGGTTCTTATGTTATTTCTGCCTTCCAGGATTCTCCCTGAGCCCTGGACAGGTAATACAGATGGACGCTCAGTCACTCTCAGCACCTTGACAAGCCCCAAGTCTCCCGATTTATCACATTTGCTGAGAAGAAGCTTCGTGGACCAAGGCTGAGGGTCACACGAGGCTGCAGGTAGCACAAACATTAGGTATTTGGCCTTAAGTATTTGAGCATAACTGTGCTGGCAGGATTTTAAGCACTATAATTTAGTTCTCTCAGGAATTCAGAACACTTAATGAGCAATGACTGCTTCTCACCCTACATGCTAAGTAACTATTCCCAGTCAGAACAGCATTCTGCTCCTCTTAGCCCCATGTCACAGGTGATTAAGGAATAGCTGATGAAGGATAAACCAATCCATCATTTGGGGGCTAATTCTCTTTGTAGGAGGCTCTTTAGGTTTTCTGTCAAATTTATCAAGTCTGAAAAAAAAACATTGAGAAATGAGAATTCATCTCTCTTAATGACAGGCTGTCTTTCTAGTGACAGTTTACTTCAGGAAACGTCATTTGACCCCATTTTCTCAAATAGTTACGCCAGAAACTAAATAGTGCTTCATGCTAAGCATGTGCCCTCAGGTCCTAAGATAATGGTAATAATGACATGTCCAAACTGTAATGGTGATGACATTCAATTCCCTCTACCCTGGTCTAACCTCCTGCCACTCTTACATGATAATAGAATTGAGCTGAAAACATGGCTGTCTCGATGGAGAGCAAATCTCACATCTTCCTCTGTAGCTGGATATGGTAAGTGTCCATTCTTTGACTAATAGAACATGAGTGGAAACTATGGGACTTCTGCTTTTCTTGTCTAAGGGAAGTCTCTGAGCTTAGCCTTTTCATCCTTCTCATTGGCTGTCCGGATGATGCTTGTAAGAATCTTAGATACCAGGTGTTGAGCACAGCAGTCTGCATTAGCCTTAGTCCTGAATGACTGGGCTATGCCAGCCATATGCTGACTGTAATACCTGTGGTGATTCAAATATGCTTGACCCATGGGAAATGGCACTGTTAGGAAGTGTGGCCTTATTGGAGGAGGTGTGTCACTGCCGGGGTGGGTTTTGAGGTCTCCTATGCTCAGGCTCTGTCCAGTGTGGAATGGTAGTGTCTTCCTGGCTGCCTGCAGAAGTGAGTCTCTTCTGGCTGCCTTCAGATCGAGATGTAGAACTCTCAGCTTCCCTCCAGCACCATGTCTACCTGCATGCTGCCATGCTTCCTGCCATGATGATAATGGACTGAACCTCTGAAACTGTAAGCCAGCCCCAATTAAATGTTGTCCTTTATAAAAGTTACCTTGGTCATAGTGTCTCTTCACAGCAATAAAACCCAAATTAAGACACTACCTGTATTAGTCAGGGTTCTCTAGAGTCACAGAACTTATAGGTAGTTTCTATATAGTAAGGGAATTTGTTGATGACTGACAGTCTGTAGTCCACTCCAACAATGGTCAACAGCAGCTGTGAATGAATATCCGAGGATCTAGGAGTTGCTCAGTCCCACAAGGCACGCAGGTGAAGAAGAATGAATCTTCCTTCTTCCAATGTCCTTATGGAGGTCTCCAGCAGCAGGTGTGGCCCAGATTAGAGGTGTGTGTACCACCACACCTGAAACTTGTGTCTTCCAGACTCAGGATCTGGATCACGGGTGAGCCTTTTAATTCCGGATTGTACTCACTCCTGATATAGTCAAGTTGACAATCAAGAACAGCCACCACAGTCCTATGTGAGAAAGAAACAAATCTTTCTTTTTTTAAGCCAGTTGTTAGGTCTTCTATTAAAGCACTTTAAATCTTCACAGGTTTTTTTTTTGTTGTTGTTTTTTTGTTTTGTTTTGTTTTTTTTTTTGTCAATGCACCATCATCTGGGAAGAGGGAACCTCGTCTGAGAAAATGCCTTCATCAGATTGGCCTGTAGGCAAGTCTGTCAGGCATTTTCTTGATTGAAGATTGCTATGTGAGGACCCGGCCCACTGTGGGTGGCGGCATCCCTAGGCAGGTGGTTCTGGGTTCTATAAGACACCAAACTGAGCAGGCGTGTAGATAATATCCCTCCATGGACTCGGATTCAGTTCTTGCTACCAGGTTCCTCAGTTCCTGCCCTGACTTCCCTTCATGGTGGAGTATAAACGCTAAGATGAAGTAAACCCTCTCCTCTCCAAGTTGCTTTTGGTCATAGTGTTTATCAGAGCGGCAAAAATCAAACTAGAACAATCTAGTCTAACTCATGCACACATACATGTGCACACTGATCTATTTCTTTTGACTCCGTATGCCCCTGATTGTCATGTGGTTTTTCTTTTCTTTTTCATTTTTAGATAGTCCAAGATGAATGCTGACGTTCCCTAGGCCAGTGTTAGCAATGCAGGCACTGTTTGTCCTGTCCAATCTATTATTTTTTTCTTTATCCATCCATTATATCATCGTGTAGAGAGCAAGTATGCATAGGATTCTTTGCTATAGGGTATGTGGGCATACGGATGACTCAAAAATAAATGCTTTCAAGACACTTAAAAAGTTTAAAGACTTCCTGGAAAGTGCGAATATTAAATTAGGAAAGACTTGTGATGAATTTTTTTTCCCTTCAGAGTTTAATTAGGATAGAAAAACAGTTGGTTTCGTTTGTGTTATTTTCCCTATTATTAGTTTTTGCAGACTGTTCTCCCTGGTATTTTGTGTGTTAATTTTCAAGGCCGGTGTTTCCAGGGCCAGTGACCATTTTTGGTGAATGGCAAT
The DNA here is from genome assembly GCA_019843965.1 of Rhynchomys soricoides. Taxonomy (NCBI): domain Eukaryota; kingdom Metazoa; phylum Chordata; class Mammalia; order Rodentia; family Muridae; genus Rhynchomys; species Rhynchomys soricoides. The sequence continues at coordinate 9,888,254 of JADRCH010000097.1, read as the reverse complement.
AAAGTATGCATAAGTGCAGGCCCTGCCTCACAGCATAAACAGCCAGTCTCTGCCTCTCTCTGGAGCGTATTAAGCACTGGGAAAGCTGGCGTGTCATTGCTCCTTCAGGCTTCCTGTGTGCTAGGGGATTCCCAGGCTCACACTGACTGAAATGATGAGGACAAGGAGAGATTGAAGAAGCCAGCCTCCAGGGTGTGTCAGGTAGGAACCAGCTCCTTTTCCTAGGGGTAGGTTTATTGATGTACACTCTGTTTTGTTTTATTCCTCCCCAAATACCTTTTATTATGAATTGCACAAAACAAACCTCTAATCAGTAGTTTGTGAGATCTACAGATGTCCTGTTTTTAAATAGGACTGCAACAGCTTTATCTTCAAATGTTGTCACAATACCATGTTTTACCTGACACACTGAATGGAACTGCCCCATTGTAGTATTGAGCAGTCATTGAAAGTGGCTATACTGAAGTTTTAATCGTTTGCTGTTCTGAACCTAGGTTTCACCAGACATCACAATCTGGTTATGTATTGATGTGGATAGAATTGTTTTCATTTGTTTTCACACATGTTCTCTCCCCCTCCTCTCCTCCTATCGGCTTTTTTTGGGTATGGTTTGTTTGATTTTTTTCTTTTGAGATAGTGTCTCATTGTAGCCCAGGTTGGCCTCGAACTTGCTATGTAACAGAGTCCAGCCTTGATCTTTCTTCTTTAACCTCCAAATCCTAGGCTTGCAGGCCAGGTACCATGCCACCTATGCTTGGCCTATAAAAGTATTGCTTTCATTCGTAGGCAAAGAGAAAGAGGCATGTGGGGACAGACAAGAGTAACTTCAGAGAGCAAAGAGCCAAAGAAAGGTAGAGGCAGGGGTAAGGACCAGAAGAAGAATACTTCTTGGAGAAAGAGAAAATAACTCAAGTGCAAAATTGTGGTAAGAGGGGAACTGCAAATCTTTGACCGTTTATTGAGCAAGAAGATACAACGTAGTATGGGGCTCGCCCAGAATTCACCTCCTGTGTGGAAAGGGCTCTGATGTGCAGTCTGTGGATTATCCAAGCTTTTGGAGATTTAAAAATTGCAGTTTTGTGTTAGATAATAAAACCAAGGAGAGAAGAAAGCACTGGCAACTTAATGATTTTAACTGGTGCAGTCAAGATATAAAACTCAGGTGAAAGAGCACTGTCCTTCGCAGAGCATGCTGGGGAAAATGGTGGCAGCCCTGAGTTAGATACTGGAGTGCTTTTCTCATGTTTAGCTTACCAGGATTCGTGTGTGTGTGTGTGTGTGTGTGTGTGTGTGTGTGTGTGTTTTTTGCTATGAGACAGTTTCTTCTTTTAAACCTGTTTTTATGAGTATAAGGGTTTTGCCTGCACTTATATCTGTGTATCACGTGCATGCCTGGTGGTTGCTGAGGACAGAAGAGACCATCAGATCCGCTGCAACTGAAGTTTTAGACGGTATGCACTGCCTTGTGGGTGCTGGGTACTGAACCTAGGGCCTCTGGAAAAGCAGTTAATTTTCTTAACTGCAGAGCCATCTCTCCAGCCATCCTCTTAAAATCTACATCTTAAAAAAAAAAAAGTTTATTTTTATTTTACGTGTATGTGTGTTTGCCTGTGTGTGTGTCTGTGTACCATGTTTATATGCACGGTACCCAAGGAGGTCAGACAATGGTTGTGAGTCGCCATGAAGGTTTGGGGAACTGAACACAGGTCCTCTGGAAGAGCAGCCAATGCTTTTAAACCACTGAGATATCTCTCCAGCCACATGTGACCGTTTCTTACATGTATATGATAGGTTTTGATTGCTCTCTCCCCTACCTTCACTGAAGGAGTTATATATTCTGACTACCATTTAACTTTCTATTTCGCTACCATGCATAATTTGAACAAGTAAGTTAAGCAATTTTAATTTTTTTATAAAAATTTCAAGGCACAGTAAAATTTAATTTACAGAGACTATTCATAATTTAGATGTCGTAGTTTATTATTATTTTAATTTTCTTGTCCTTCTGGAGACAGAATTGTACCAAGTGAGCCACATTCACACTGGCCTGTATAAAGCTTTTATTGTGAGGCAGGTTCTCAATAAGTTGTTCTGGTTGGCCTTGAACTTGCAATCCTCCTGCCTCAGCAATCCTAAATAGTTAGGGTTACAGGCCTGTGCCACAAGATGTGGCTCATATTATTATAATTATTTTAACAAATTTCAAATTAAATGGTAGAGATCTTCATTCTAATCACTTAGTTCTAAACATGTTAGCTTTGCCAGAGTTGAAGACCATGATTAGTTTTTTTATAAAGTACTCTAAGGAAATTTCAAGTTGATAAGAATTTGATTTGATGTATAGTTTTTTGGATGGTTTTGGGTAATCCTTTAACATATTTCTTAACATTTATTCTTGTATCATTTGTGTCACGTGCGTGTGTGGAGATCAGAGGACAACTTATGGGAGTTGAATGAAGCCTTTCCTTCCATCCCGTAGGTTCTAAGGATTGGTCTTGGGTCACCAGGGTTGGCGACTAGTGCCATCATGCTGGGTCATTCAGTTTATGTTCACTGAATAAACACAGAGATGGAGGACACTGTTAGGGCTGACTTAGGGCAATTCAAGCATCAACTCCTGGCAGAGAGCTGTTCTACTCCATTCACAGGAGAACAAGGAGAAAATCCCTTCTCCCCCTCCCTCCTTCCTCCTCTCTTTCTCTCTCCCCCCTTTCTCCTTCCTTCTTTCCTTCCTTCCTTCTTTCCTTCCTTCCTTCCTTCTTTCCTTCCTTCCTTCCTTCTTTCCTTCCTTCCTTCCTTC
>JADRCH010000097.1:9805569-9879248 GCA_019843965.1 Rhynchomys soricoides | reverse complement strand
TCCTCCTCCTCCTCCTCCTCCTCCTCCTCCTCCTCCTCCTCCTCCTCTTGGTTTTTCGAGACAGGGTTTCTCTGTATAGCCCTTGGTTTTTCGAGACAGGGTTTCTCTGTATAGCCCTGGCTGTCCTGGAACTCACTTTGTAGACCAGGCTGGCCTCGAACTCAGAAATCCACCTGCCTCTGCCTCTCGAGTGCTGGGATTAAAGGCGTGCACCACCACAGTCCAGCCTTTCCGTTCCTTCTTCTGTGATGCTCTCTGAGCCTTAGGAGCAAGGGTTGCAGTGCAGATGTGTAGCTGGCATTCCATGATCAGCTGGCCTCTGTATTATGTGGGTTTCTGCAATAGCTTCTGTAATGGTCTACATTTGCTATAAAGAGAAGCGTCTCTGATGTGGGCTGAAAGCTCTATTTATCTGTGGCTATAAGGATAGGTTTCAGAGTGCAGCTAGGAATTCTTCTGCTCTAGAAAAGTGGCATCTAAGTCTAAGATCCAGGACCTCTCCGGTCCTGGCTGGTTGGCTAGGTTTCTAGTTTCAGGCATGGTTTCCTTCCTGTTAAGTGGGTCTTAATTCCAATTAAACGGTTGTTGGTTAGTGCCAATAAATGATGAATGCCATTATTGTATCTTTAGGGATATCCAGCCATGCATGTCATTGTCATGGTTCGTAGGCATCACAATTGTGCAGGACTATTATTGTTTCTCCCCCTTGGCAACTTGCATGGAACCTTCTGATATTATGGAAGCTAGACAGCAGGCCTTCAGATCAGATTCAGCTATAATCTTCTGAGTCCTGTGCTCAGAGTGTGTGGTATCTTTGGTAATAAGACCTACCTTTCACCTTGGGGAATAGCTTTAGGAACCACTTGGATACCCTGACCAACAATGTAAAGGAGATTTCTCATGCCTGACCCCGGGTTTTGTTAGTCTGTGGTATTTGTGGGGGACATTATCAGCCCAAGTGGCACACTCACACTTTTTATCTTGGTCTGCCTGCATGTCTGTGCACTGTGTATGTGTGGCACCGTGGGGGCCAGAAGAGGGTGTCAGATCCCTGGGAACTGGGAACTGTGAGCTACGATGTGGATTCTGGGAATTGGACCTGGGTCCTCGGAAAGAGCAGCCATCTCTCTGATACGGAGCCATCTCTCCAGCTCCTGAGTCTTGGCCACGTCACCAAAAGTGCAGTGAGTTGATGTGAGTCCACTGATGAGCAGGCTTTGAGAGAAGTCTTTCTCTATTGTAGAACCTTAGTTGTCAGTAGACTCAATAGCCTTTGCTTTTCCAAACTAATTACACTTTATTTACTGGTTTTATATCCCGCCGCCATGATGGACACTGCATGTTTAAATGCAAACTATCAGACCTAAACAGCTTCCTGAAGCAGTACATATAATGTAAATAAAGTCATTAATGTCTAGATGACTCTTTCAACACATATATGCACAGCTGTCAGATGTTTATAAATGTTGACTTTCTAAGTAGATTTGATTTACAATGATCTAAAAATGCTTCTTTCTGTAAGAAGGACGGCATAATGGGATATGAAAAGGTAGATGCCTGCTTGGAAGGTTTTAGTTTACATATTACTTTTTCAGTTCCAGAATTAAAAATATTGAAGTACAGCTTTTTATTTTCCTTCCTTCCTCCCTCCCCCTCTGCCCCTCCCTCTCTCCTTCCTTCCTTTCTTCCGTCCTATCCTCCCTTTCACAAGATCTCACTCCATACCTCAGGACTTCACTCATGACCACTTTTCTGTCTTAACAACTCCTGGGTGGTTATGTATTTACTTATTTTGAGACAAGGGTTTGTTGTTATCCCAGGCTGGCCTAGATCTCTGCTCCTTTCCTCTGGCTTCTTGGGTGTTAGGAATGAAATGTTATGTTATTACAAATGTGAGGGTGATATATGAATTTATTCTGGCTCATCTTTCCTTGCCAGTTTCATGGGTAAAATGTTTTTTATAATGATGGACTCACTCAATCTTGATTACAACACTGTGAGAGGTGCTATTGGGGAAACTAAGGCACAGAGAAGTGATACAGTTTGCCCAAGATGCACTATTTAGTGGATCTGTGATTGAAACTCAAACAACCTAGCTTCCAGAGTTCTATGGTTGTAAGATTGATGGCTAAGAGCGTAAAGATGAGTGGTCACCTTCTCTGCTTGGAGACTCACATCCCATGCGGTCACTGCACTGTTCTTACAGTCAAAAGAGAATAGACTCGAGACTTGATAACTTTTATGGATGTCGTTGGACATAGGTCCAAGCTCAGGGGGAAGAGGTCATTTTGTGTTCCTTCCAGGGAATATAAAATATGTTCCATCTAAGCTGATTTTACCAGGCAGATGTCCTCTAAGATACTAGATGATTTCTGGATGCTGCAAATGTTTATAAGGTCATCTAACTCTTGTATAAAAATACAAGTAAAATCACCCAGAAATGTTTATGTTCCACCAAATGAATTCTGTGTGCGAAGTGAGAGTCCTGCCTCTCCCTCCCATAGGCTTCTCCCATCTACAAACCACATCTGCGCAGCTATCAACAGCAAGTCTGAGGTGTACACTCTAGTGTTTACAGAATTCTTCTTGATCAACTAATGGGGGCATTTTTCTTACACAACTGAAGCAAAGTGATGAGGTTCATCATCATCATCATCATCATCATCATCATCATCATCTTCTTGCATGTGTGTGTTGTGTGCGGGTGTACTCAGCTACATAGACATGTATAGAGGACAGATGTGAGGATTGTCTTCCTCAATCATATTTCCCCATTATTTTACTTATTTAGTGTGTATTGTTTGTTGTATGCACTCATGTGCTATGGTACAACTGTGGTGGTCAGAGGACAAGTTGCAAGTATTGGTTTTCTCCCTCTGTAATGTGGGTTTCAAGGATTGAACTCAGGTTGTCAGGTTTGGGAGTAAGCAGCTTTACTCACTGAACTCTCTTGCTAGCCCTTCAATTTTTTTTTTTTTTTTTTTTTGAGACAAGGTCTCTCAATGACCCCATACTTGCCATTTTGGCCAGACGGGCTGGGCCATGAGCCCCCGCCATTGTTCTCTCTTCTTCCCCTCCTCTGTGGTAAGTCAGGCTTACAGGCTACATGCTCACACCCAACTACATGAGATCCTGACTTCCAATTTTTTTTTTTTTTCAGTAGGTCTGAGGTCTAACTTGCATACAATGTGATACACTCACTTTAAATGAAGACATACTTTTAAATGACAAGGTCTCTTTTCTTTTCTCTCTAGGATCGCATCTAACATGGAAACTTGGAAGACATTTTGGTTGATCATCTCCCTTGCAGCTGGATTGGGCTTCGTCAAGTCACAAAGGACTGGTAATACATGAAAAATTTTAAAAGTCCAAATGCTTGCTTGCCAGGGAGCTGGTGGCTGTGACAATCTTAAGAGGAGATACTGTGAGAGCATCATCATTGTCATGAAAGGGAATGCACTCCCGGAAGGAGAATCTTCTTAGAACTGGAAAGCACTAAGGGAAGGGTGGATACTGGATTTTTTAAAACAATACTTAACCTCAAGTGGTAAGACAAGCAGACGCCTCAAAAGCACAACACTTTGTAATGTATTGCCAGGCTCTCAGAAGCCCATGTTACAGGGCTTTGGAAGAGTTGCATGCTCTGCTTTGTCTCCATGACAGAGCTATTCTGAGGTGATTGTCATCGTGAGGTGGGTACTTTTGCCTAACACTAGTAACTTCTGTAAATTTTTGGTAGTCTTTATGTGCATATTGGAGTGTTCACACAGTGTACATATAGATGTGTTCAAGTATGCTATTGGGTGCTTGTGCACACGTATGTGCATGTGGATGCTAGGGGTGTGTCTACTTCAATCATGATCCACCATATTTTTTGAGTCAGGGTTTCACACTGAAGCCGGAGCTTGATTTGGGTAGGCCGGCTGGCCAGCGAGCTCCAGGGATCCTCCTGTCTGCCTCCTGTGGGCTGGGTTTACAGGTGTGTACTGCTGTACCCCGTTTCTACACAGCTGCTTAGGATATGAACTCAGGACTTTATGGTTGAAAACACTTTACTGACTGAGTTGTGCCTCCAGCCCATTTGGCAGCCATTTTAATACGTTGTATGGAGTTTTCTAGATGAATGTCTTGTTAAGGGAGCATTGACTGAGTGGCCTGAAGCCCCACCGAGACACCACTGGGCTTGGAATGCTCAACTGCTCTTGCACAGACTGTCATTTGGTGGAAAACTACCAAGCTCTCTTCCCCCTTGGCTCTGTCTGCCCTTCTGGTGAACAGAGCTGGGACAGCAAGACTTGTCATGTTTTAAATGCCTTCTAAAGCTGAAAAGACCTAGGGAGACTGGATGAGGAAAGTGTAAGGTGGCTTCTCATGGTAGAACCAGTACTTGCTGGGAAAAATAGGCTCCAGCCAGAGGTGGTTTCCTCAGCATAGAAGGACCAGGGAAAGCTCATGGCTGTGTTTGCTCCCATGCGAGCTGTTTATTAGTCAGCATTCTTTAAAGAACAAAAACAAACAAAGTGGATAAAATGAATGTGTATCTATTAAAACAGGACCCATGAGAGTGGTTTACAGGCTGTGTTCCCAGCAGTCCAGCAATGCTGTCTCCTGATGGCAAGTCCATGATATGGGGGTTTTTCAGTCCATGAGACTGGATGTCTCAGTAGTCCCAATCTGGTGCTGCAGTCCTGGAGGTTTGTAGATGGTTGACTCAGCAGCAGCACAGATGAACTTGCCAGTGAGAGTGAGAGCAAGCAGGCAAAAAAGCAAAAGCTTCCTTCTTCCACATCCCTCTATATGGGCTGCCACCAGAAGGTGTGGCCCAGATTTAGGGTGGGTCTTCCCACCTCAAATTATCCAATCAAGAAAATCCCTCATGGCCATGCCCAACTTCTTGGTTTTAGTTGATTCTAGATGTAGTCAGGTTGACAACCAAGAATAGCTATCACAAGGGTAGAAACCAATTAGACATTTCTGCACTTGTTGCTGGATCCTCTCTTCCCAGTGGAAGAGCCCGAGAGTAGCAGGTCTGAAGGACCTGAGGTGTATTACCTGTCTGCCCTTTCTACAATCAGACTCCACTTGGCTTTATGGCCAAAGTTGGGCAAACTTCCCAGGACTTCAGAAGAGACATAGGGATTTGATGTCCTTGGATTTTACCAAGTTCCTCACAGCCATTCTGTTTCTGCTTGTCTTGGGTCTTTGCTTTCTACCGTATGGGCTTATAATTTAACTTTTATGGGTTGGATGTTGGAAGGGCTGGGCTCTGTGCAGCTTTTGAAGGATTGCCAGCAGGATTGCTGTGCTGGTCAGTTTTATGTCAACTTGACACAGGTTACAGTCATTTTGGAAGAGGAAATCTCAGTTGAGAAATGTCCCTACCAGATCAGCCTGTGGGCAAGCTCGTGGTATATTTTCTTGATTAATGGCTGATGTGGGTGGGCCTATCCCACAGGGGGAGGTGCCACCCCTGGGTGAATGAGATGTCTTATTTTAGACACAGTGGCTACTAGCTGCCTATGCCAGCCTGAGTAGTGTATTCATAGTCTATTGTGACTATTTGGGTCATATTTCTCCTTCACACTAGCTATGTTCCTAGAACTCAGTGATCACAGGTGGCTAGTGGCTCCACTATTTAGTGTACTGGCTACAATAATTTCCTAGAGCTCAATGATCACACCTGACTAGTGGCTACACTAGTGTATTGGTTACAATAGTTTCTAGTTTTTTAAAAATTATTTTTAGATTTATTTATTTATTATATGTAAGTACACTGTAGCTGTTTTCAGACACTTTTCCATCTCTCTCTGGCCCCGCTTGCTCTGGCCCCACTCACTGTAGCTGTCTTCAGACACCCCAGAAAAGTGCATCAGATCTCATTAAGGATGGTTGTGTACCATCATGTGGTTGCTGGGATTTGAACTCAAGACCTTTGGAAGAGCAGTCGGTGCTCTTAACTGCTGAGCCATCTCTCCAGCCCTCTAGTTTCTAGTTCTAAAGTTTTACTTTCTTCATTTGTTTTCATGATTGTTCAAGAGTTCCATCCTTGGGCCAACAAGATGGCTCAGTGGGTAAAGGCATTTGCCATCCAATGGTGCAAGTCTGGGGAACCCACATGCAGGTGGAAGGGGAGAAGTGACACTATGAAGTTGTCCTCTGACCTCCACATACATGCTGTGGCACATGAAGACACAATATGCTGCTGATAACAATAGCAGAGCTCCTTCCTTGTAAATGCTATCTTCTCACCCCCTCTTCCTTCCGTCTTATCACAGACACAGGTGTGAGCAGTTAACTGCAGCCATTGTGGCAGCTAGGGGGATATGTGGGTCAAGTCCTCTACGTGGGTTAGACCTCCAACTAAAGGAGGTCTTCGTGTTTCTGCCAGCACCCACCACTGGCAGAAAGCTGGGTTTTCTTATTAAGTGTGCAGGAGGAATGGAGAACCTGGTGTGGGACCCAATTAGAGGGTCACCTGTCTGAGGAGAGGAGAGGAAGGTGGCAGGTGAGCAAGGATAGACGGTAAGCATGGGAGACAAAGGAAAGAGTAGAGTGTGTGGGCTGCCTGCCATCAGACAGCTGCTCCGGCACACCCGTGAGGAGGAGGGCACTGGGCTGGATGAAACTGGCTCTCAGCGGGCAGTTGTCAACGTGTACTTCCTAACTCAAGGTAACTCTCTTTTGAAGTCTGCAGGGAAGCCTCCGTGGGAGACATTGTGTTTCTGGTCCACACCAGCATCAACCCCCAGCCTGCCCACAGTGTGCGGAACTTCTTGTATATATTGGTAAACAGTTTCCAAATCGGCAGAGAGAATATCCGTGTAAGTCTGGCCCAGTATGGCGATACACCTACTTCCGAGTTCCTGCTTTCGGATTATGACCGCAAGAGCGATGTATTGAAACACATCCGTGGACTTCAGTTTAAGCCGGGAGGCAACAGGGTGGGCCAGGCTCTGCAGTTCATCCTAGAACATCACTTCCAGGAAGGAGCTGGGAGCCGGGCAAGTCAAGGAGTGCCTCAGGTGGCTGTGGTGCTGAGCAGTGGTCTAGCTGAGGACCACATTCGCAAACCTGCGGAGGCTCTCAGGAGAGCGGGAATCTTGCTATACGCTATTGGAGTCAAAGATGCAGCTCAGGCTGAACTCAGGGAGATTGCGAGTAGTCCCGAGGATAACTTCGCCTTTTTTGTTCCCAACTTCCCTGGCTTGCCTGGCCTCGCCCAGAATCTTCGGCCAGAGCTCTGCAGTACTCTAGCGAAGGCAGCTCAATATACTGAGCAGGAGTCTCCAGGTAATCTCTCTCTCTCTCTCTCTCTCTCTCTCTCTCTCTCTCTGGTTTCTTTTCAAGACAGGGTTTCTCTGTGTAGCCTTGGCTGTCCTGGAACTCACTCTGTAGACCAGGCTGGCCTCGAACTCAGAAATCCGCCTGCCTCTCCCTCCCAAGTGCTGGGATTAAAGGCGAGCGCCACCACGGCCCGGCTCCTATCTTTTCTCATGTGGACAACAAAGAACTCCAAACTTTGTCTTTCTCATGTCTCTTTACTACTCTCTTATTTATACGTGTGCATATTTAACTCCGAGATTACAAATTCACTTAACAAGATATATCTGTTTCCCCAACCGCTGAGGGCCCTGGTGGTGTCATACATGGAAGGAGTGTGATCCCATTTTTGAAGGAAGGGTTATTTGCCCCTAGAATGGTGTTGTTATTCATGGGTTTACCTGCCCACCTTGCCTGGCCAAGGGGCAGGAGGTAGTGGATGAGGAGGTCCCCAGTGCCTTTACTTGCTTCATTGTCAGCATGGTGGTTAAGAGGACACGTTTTAGAGAGAAGACCCCAGCTTAGATCCTGTCTTTCACTTCTGGTGTCACCTTGGACAAGCCATTTAACCTCTCTGAATCTGAAATTTCTTCCTAGGATGACTGCATCTGTATCAGAGAGTCGGAAGCATTAAACAAAATTGTACAGTTACAAAGCTTGGCACAGTGACTACATAACCCAGGGTTACCTATGTGCATTTCTTACTGTTTTGCCCCTTGGCACCCTGTGAGAGGACATGCCTGCCTTCAACTTCCTTCTGTCCTTGATAGGACCCAAACTGATGAAAATCCTTCATAAACTGGTTACTCAGCTTTATTGGAAAACACACAACTTTGCTTTTCAAAATTCTCTTAATGCATTCATTTTAGACCTGTGGACACCTGCACAGGATTTCCTATGGCATAAAGCTTCAAGTAGAGAAAGAGGTGACTGTGCATGGTCCCATCAACCTCCACAAGAGGATAGGCCCCCATTATGTCATTATTTTGGTATTTTCCTTTAAGAGCATATGATGTGGAAGATGTGCTAAAGGCTGACCATGTGTGGCATTGAACAGATATCATAGACCTTAAAAATAGCCCTAAGGTTTACAAAGATGTCTTATGGATGCAGTCATAACTACCATCCACTTGTTGCTTGACAGCAGGCGTTCTCAGCCTTCCCAACCCTTTAACACACTTCCTCACACTGTGGTGACCCCCCAACCGGAAAATTATTTTCATTGCTACTTCATAACTGTAATTTTGCTACTGTTATAAATCCTAGTATAAATATCCCTGTTTTCCGGTGGTCTTAATAGAGCCCTGTGAAAGGGTCATTGGATTCTCTGAAGGGGTCGCGACCCCCAGGTTGAGATCCATGGCTCTATTTCGAGCTTGCTTACATTTCTCATTAGGACGGTCTCCGGTCTCCAATTTGTAAATAAGCAGGATGGGTAGCAGTGCTACTTTTGCATTTCTCAGATGAGGAACCTGGGGTTAATGGTACTACCCGGGTGTGGTAGAGCTGAAGAGACCTTTCCTAGGACTGTTAGACTGATGGTCTGGAGCAGGTGTGTTAGAGCGTTCTCAGAAGCAGAGCCCATGACAAGAACCGGAATGACATAATTTCATGAGGTTTCCCTCTAGGAGGACAGTTAGTAAGGCCATGCTGGACAGAGATGCAGAGGAAAGGAAGGACAGGAGTGAACTCTGTCAGAGGTCCGCAAAGCCAGTGTTGTCCTGACCCTTAGTGGGAATCTAACAGCACATGTTTTGTGGGAACTTAAGAGCAGATGTTATGTCTCAGGGTTGTCCTGACCCTGAATCTAGGCCCAGCAAGAATCTGGCTTTTGTAAAATTGAGAAAAAGTCAGTAACTGGAGGGAAGCTCCCCAAAGAGCCATGCTCAGAAACGGTCAGAAGGAATCAGCAGAAGCTGGGCAGAGTCATAATGTCTGATATAATAGATGGTCATTAAAATGCCCATGAGCAGGTAGGGACTGGTGTAAAGATTTCAGTGCTGCAGAGAAGAAAAGTCTCAAAGAATGACGATCACAGGGTTGCTAAGTGCTAGACCGGCAGTGAGACTTACTAAAGAGAATGGGACATGTTTTAGCTCTTTGACCTGTCGGTGCCAGCATGTGCTTAGAGAGGAGGTTTTCATCACAAGAGGGGAGACAGGAAATAAGACCAACCCTCTTTCAGTGTGCTATTAAAATCTTGAAAGGTTTACCTTCTTGATGTGAGTCTGGGGATTGTCCAGTGGATTTTAAGGCTGGAGGCAGCAGCTGAGGGGGGCCTGAAGCCTTGGAAGATGGGGGGGAGGGACATACTCCAGCATACCACCGTCCTCCTTTCTGTTCAGCATTATGCTTTACCCACTCTAGGTGTTTAGAAAAAACCCTCTGAGACTCCCTTCCATTCCTTTCTTACAGTGTGCACAGAAGCATCCCTGGCTGATATTGTGTTTTTAGTGGACAGCTCAACTAGCATTGGACTCCAGAACTTCCAGAAAGTAAAGAATTTCCTTCACTCTGTTGTCTCGGGGCTTGACGTCAGAAGTGATCAGGTGCAAGTGGGGCTGGTCCAGTATAGTGACAACATTTACCCAGCCTTTCAGCTGAAGCAGTCCTCTCTGAAGAGCGCTGTCCTGGAATGGATCCAGAACCTGCCCTATATCATGGGGGGCACAAATACGGGAAGCGCCCTAGAGTTCACCAGGGCCAACCTCTTGACTGAGATGAGCGGCAGCCGTGCCAAGGATGGGGTTCCTCAGATAGTTATCCTGGTGACAGATGGGGAGTCCAATGACAAGGTCCAGGATGCGGCTGACCAGCTGAAAAGTGACGGGGTCTTTGTGTATGTGGTAGGGATCAATATTCAAGATGTCCAGGAGTTGCAGAAAATAGCCAGCAAGCCATTTGAGGAGTTTCTCTTCACCACAGAAAACTTCAGCATCTTGCAGGAGCTCTCGGGAAGCCTCCTTCAGACTCTGTGTTCCATGGTGGGGAGACACAAGAAGAGTAAGTCCTGTTCAATCTACCACCGAGCTGCAGTGTAGCAACATGCTTCTGAAGGGGAAAGGTCTACAAGCATGGGAGCATCTGGAGATGTTTCCTAGAGGCGAGGAAGTCTGAGCTGGCCTTGAAGGATGGGTAGAGAGCTCGCAGGTAGAAAAGAAGGAGAGGAGATGCTACTGTGTTGTTTAGAAGCAGCAGCATGGGCATAGGGGTGCAGAAGACATACTTTCTAAATCGTGCATCTGCCACGTCTCAGTTACCATCAGATCCAAAGAAAACCCCCAATTTCCCAAACTCCGGAATGCAGTCCATATATCCAGAATGAGCTCAACCTGGACTAGAGGCAGATTACTGGCAGCTAGATAAAATCCAGAATTCTCCAGGAATTGGTTCCCATCTGCCAAAATGAGTCATTTCCCTTACCTCTGGCAGAAGGGATAGATGGCTGGCTACTGGTGGTGACTATTAGTGTACCAAACCTTATGCTGGACTCCAGACTCCCTCCGTATCACACACACCTGTAACACATTTCGAAGTCCATGCATCCTGGCCCTTCTCCCCTGCACTCTCCCTGGCTCATGGGCTACTCATTCTTCTTATAATCAGCTGTTCTTACTGCTCTCTTCTCTGGCTACTCTCGCTATGTTCTCTCTATTGTCTGTCTACCTCCTAGCTCCAAGGTCTCACTAGCTCCACTATTCTCTCCCACTCTCTGCTTCCATAGCCCTGACCATGTCAGGTCTGCTGGCTATGTCCAGTCTATTTCTTTGTCCCTCTGCTCTGGATTCTTCCAGATGCCGCTGGATATTTTCTCTCATATCCAATACCCCTTCCCCCCCCCCAGCCACACCACAAAGTGAGTCATTTTGGTAGCTACATGAACATTGAAATAGCTCCACTTCTCTTCAGTGTCTTCACGCTGAAGAGACCACGCGTGTAGAAGAATGATGTATAAGGATCAGATGAGTCGGAAGTGTGTGAGCCGTGGCTCACAGAAGCCACGCAGTAGGGGTTCCTTTCTTGCCTTCTCCATTGGAGGAAGATTTTAAAAAAGCAGATAGTAAAGAAGCAGGCCAGAAGAGGAAGTGGGAGAGGAAGAGGGAGGGAGGGAGGGAAGAAGGGAGGGAAGGGCAAGCCCTGGGTGTACACTGTAGTGTAAATATGCTGCCCGTGTCTCTCATTGCCCACACCAAACCATACGTGTATTCCATTTCTTTACAAGAATTTATTTGATTCATCTTTTTATCTGTCTCTTCTCCCACCTCCTTCCTTTACCTCTAGAGTCTACCCAGACCTACTCGGACGTGGTCTTCCTTATTGACACCTCCCAGGGGACATCACAGGCCAGTTTCCGGTGGATGCAGAATTTCGTCTCTAGAATTATTGGCACCTTGGAGATTGGCAAGAACAAATACCAGATTGGGCTAGCTCAGTATAGCGATCAAGGTCACACTGAATTTTTGTTCAATACCTACAAGACCCAGAATGAGATGGTCAAGCACATCCATGAGCACTTGGTGCTCCGAGGTGGCTCCAGGAAGACAGGCCAAGGCCTTCGATTTCTTCGTCGGACTTTCTTCCAGAAGGCAGCAGGAAGCCGGTTCTTACAAGGTGTCCCTCAGTATGTGGTAGTCATTACCTCAGGGAAATCTGAGGACAAGATCCAGGAGGCTGCACAGACCCTGAGGAAGAGAGGTGTAGGCATTGTGTCTGTGGGCTTGCAGGACTTTGACAGGACAGAACTGGAGGGGATAGGGCCTGTAGTGCTTGTGTCTGAGCTGCAGGGAGAAGATAGAATCATACAGCTAATACAAGATGTGAATGTGTTGATCCAGGGGAGTCCACAGCCTCCACAGGTCACGACTGAGGTTGCAAAGGAAGCTGTAGAAGGTAAGTAAGACTTGATCCTTGGCTGTGTGAGTTAACAGGAAGTCACTGTGCATGAAGAAAACCTAGGGGCCTGGGGGTGTGGCTCAATTGATAGGATGCTTGCCTAGCACATATGAAGGCTTGGGTTTGGTGCCCAGCACCACACACAAAGTGCAAACCATTGCATGCTTGCAACCTCGGTACTCTAGGTGTAGAGAAGCAGGAGGACCTGAAGTTCAAAGTCAGCTTCATTAGTTACATACTGTGTCTGATGCCAGCCTCGCTCCATGAGGCAATGTTATTTTATTTTTCTAAAGGTAGAAGAAGAGGAGGAGGAGGAGGAGGAGAAGGAGGAGGAGGAGGAGGAAGAGGAAGAGGAGGGGAAAGAAGAGGAAGCGGGGGAGGGGAAAGAGGAGGAGGAAGAATATTTGGGAAAGAGCAGATGGGGCAGAAGCAGCATTCTGCATCCCTCAGTAGGAAGGACTTGTCCCTGGAGATAGGGAAGACATGGGAATGCCTCACTTAGACATCTTGAGGGGCCTGTGGTTACCACTAATATGCTGCTCAAGCCGTCTGTATCAGTGGCTGGAAATGAGGATTTATCCCCACAGGTCTGGGTTAGCTGTAAAGTCCAGTGGTGCCATCTGTTGACCTTACTTGGGCTTATTAGCAGGTCTGAGGCTTAGCTGGGACTGGCTCTGCTCCTGGTGTTATCCATCTACTCAGCCAATTCTCCCTGTGGCGAGTGTGGAGACTCAGAGAAAACTCCAACTTTTTTTTATCTCTCCAGCACCTACTGACATACTATCAGTGAGAGGAAGCCATGCGGCTGTCAGCATCAGTGGAGGAAGAGAGTGTATTGTTTCTGAGGGCATGAGGAACAGGGAATGAATATTTCTGAATAATACCCCAAGCTAACACATACCTTTTCTAGACGGACCGTCAACCTTTGCTTTTAGTTTATGTGCATGGATGTTTTGTCTGCATATGTGTCTGTGTACCAATGTGTGCCTAGAGCCTGTGGAGACCAAAAGAGGAAGTTGGACTAGGGTTACAGATGGCTGAGGACCACCTGTGGGTACTGGGAATCAAACTTTGATTCTTTGGAAGAGTGGCAAGTTCTTTCAACCGCTGAGCCGTCCCTTCATCCCCTTTGCTTATTGCTTTTATTTATATGTGTATGTATCTGTGTGAGTTTGTGTGTGCCACACACATGAAGGAGTCCCCAGAGGCCAGAAGAGAACATCAGATGACTCCTGGATCTGGAGTTACAGGTGGTTGTAAGCTGTCATGCAGATGCCTGGAACTGAGCTTAGGTCCTCTGCAAGAGCAGAAAGTGCTCCTAAGCACTGAGCTGTGTCTCCAGCCCCTCTTTTCTTTTCTTTTCTTTTCCTTTCCTTTCTTCCTTCCTTCCTTCCTTCCTTCCTTCCTTCTTTCCCTTCCCTCCTCTTTTCTTTCTTTCTTTCTTTCTTTCTTTCTTTCTTTTTTCTTTGTTTCTTTCTTTGTTTCTTTCTTTGTTTTTTTTCTTTCTTTCTTTCTTTCTTTCTTTCTTTCTTTCTTTCTTTCTTTCTTTCTTTCTTTCTTTTTGAGACAAAGTATCACTAGATAGACCAAGATGGCCTTGAACTTGTTACTCTCTGCCTCAGTCTTCCAAGACCTGGGATCATAGGCAGGCCTCACTGTGTCTAGTTAGCCTGATATTCGGGGAAAGATTTTCACAAAACTTGCAGAATTTCATTTTGTCTCTCTTGAAATTACATGAAGGGGGAAAGAGATTAAGTAAAGGATGTTTCAGACCCATAGAGAGGATTTTGACTCAGAGTCTTCTTGAAGGTAGAAAAGTGAAGGAAAAAGCCAGCCAGTACTCCGAGCTTCTAAGATAGTTAAACAGACTGGAAGGTGACCTTGGGTGGTTTTATGGTGGGTGTCCATATCTTTTTTTTTTTTTTTTTGATCAGACTTTGGGGATAGGCATGAACTTCTTGATGAACTTTTGACTATGGTGTAAAAAAAGAGAAACTTTCTCTAAATTCTAAAGCACACAAGTAGAAGTTAGCATAACATAACTTAAAACCTTAGACACATTATTGTGGCAGATAGACCACGTCCCAGCAGTACCTTTATATACGAGTGTTTTCTTTATTCCTCCACTCTCAGGCTGAAACCCTCTGTGTTTTGGTTTTCAGCATGTCTGGCTCCCATTCCAGCTGACCTGGTATTTCTTGTTGAGGAATTTACCAGTGCCGGGCAACCCAATTTCCAGCAAGTTGTCAGTTTCTTGATGACCACTGTCTCCTCTCTCAGCACCCATCCTGATACCATGAGAGCCAGCTTGGTCTTTTACAATGAGAAACCACGGCTGGAGTTTTCCCTGGATACATTTCAAAATGCTGCCCAAGTCTTACGCCATTTGGGGAGGTTAACTTTCCGAGCAAGAAGAGGAAGGACGAAAGCAGGTGCTGCTTTGGATTTCCTGAGGAGAGAAGTTTTCCTTCCAGAGAAGGGCAGCCGGCCCAACCGGGGCGTACAGCAGATAGCTGTGGTCATCATGGAAAGTCCTTCTCTAGACGATGTGTCTATACCTGCTTCCCACCTCCGCAGGGCCGGGGTCACCGTCTATGCAGTGGGCATCCAGCCTGCCTCTGAGAGTAAGGACCTGGAGAAGATTGTCACATACCCTCCTTGGAAGCATGCCATCCGCTTAGAGTCCTTTCTGCAACTCAGTGTTGTGGGGAACAAGCTGAAAAAGCAGCTCTGCCCTGAGATTTTGAGAGGAATGCCGCCTCTGATGAGTTACATTCCACAAGGCACACCACAAAGCACACAAGAAGGTAGGAGGGGTTGTGTACATTTGGAGGTGTGCATGTGTCTCCTTCCTGTCACTTTCCCACCATGAAAAATAATTGGGATCAACTCATTAAAAAAACCAGAAACCTCAACTTCAAAAATCTTAATTTTGGCCTGATTCTAAACACAACAGAGGAAGTTAAGTTCCTAGTAAATAGCTTATTATTTTTATTTTTTTAAGAAAGGGTCAGCTGGGCAGTGGTGGTGCATGCCTTTAATCCCAACAGACCTGGAACAGGGAGGTGGCTGCTTCACCCTTCTTTACAGAAGTCCCCTCGGGTACTGGCAGCCTTCCCGTAGTGACAGTGCGATACTTGGCTACTCTGGAGCTAGTATTGATTCTTTGTTGCTCCAAAGGCTGTATAAAAACTCTCCCTGCTATACAATACAGTGGATCTGTACCCTGATGCTGGTCTCCGGAGTTTCCTGGGTTTATGACTGCACCTCCCTCCCTCCTTCCTGGATCCTGGTTCCCACATCAGAGGGTATTAGAGATCGGGGAGAATAAGAGAATAGAGCGAGTGGGGGATGAGAGATAACCTAAGGTTTGGCTGCATGAAAATTCAGACCCAGTTCTGATGGAGCCTCAGGGAAGCTATGGGGTACTCACTTAAGAGTTGTCCTACCCAAGAGTGAGGTATGTGTATATGTATATATGTACCTATCTATCTATGTATATATTTACATATGTATGCATGTTTGCTTTTTTGAGACAGGGTCTCAGTATATAGTTCTGGCTGGTCTCGAACTTACTATGTATACCAGGCTGGCCTTGAACTCACGTACCTCTGCTTCCTGAGTGCTGGGATTAAAGGGACACACTACTAAACCATGCTAAGAGTTGGGGCATTTAACCAACTCTGCCAACTGTTGGCTAGTGACTGTGACTAGTCTCCCTCTGGCATTGTGTTCTGGCCAGAAAGAGGCTTATGATGCTCCTTACTCAGGGGATTATGGGTGCCGAGGGAGTAGGGTGGTAGTCAGGATCAGTGGCTTTGGCTACACACTTCCTCCTGACATTCTGTTCTAATGGGTTGCGGCTTCTTCTCGTTGGCCAGGTTGCGTGAGTTTAGAGGAGGCAGATATTTACTTCCTTATTGATGGATCTGGCAGCATCAGACCAGAAGACTTCATCGAAATGAAGGACTTCATGAAGGAGGTGATAAAGATGTTCCACATTGGGCCTGACAGAGTACGAATTGGAGTCGTTCAGTACTCTGACAAAATTATAAGCCAGTTTTTAGTCACCCAGTATGCCAGCATGGCAGAGCTGAGGGCAGCCATTTCCAACATTCAGCAGGGAGGAGGTGGTACCACCACTGGTGACGCCTTAAGCAAAATGGCCCCGATCTTCGAAAACACTGCCAGAATCAATGTTGCCCGATACCTCATCGTCATCACTGATGGTCAGTCTTCAGACCCGGTAGCTGAGGCTGCACAGAGACTGAGGGACATTGGAGTCAATATTTATGCCATCGGAGTGAGGGATGCTAATACGACTGAGCTTAAGGAAATAGCAGGCAACAAGATGTTTTTCATATACGAGTTTGACTCCTTGAAAGCCATCCACCAGGAAGTCATTCGGGACATCTGCTCCTCAGAGAGTAAGAATTAGAAAGTGATCATATATTAATTATGCATGATAATTGGGTGTCATTATATCCTATATATGTATATATTTTGATCATACCCACCCCATTAGTCTCTCTTGCTCCCTCTTCTTTCTGCCGATCCCCCTTCTCTTTCTATTTTTGTGGGGTTTTCCCTCCCTTTTTCTTTTTTTTTCTTTTCCTCTGTTTGCAACCCAGTGAATTTCATGAAAGTTGCTATGGGAACTTGGGTGAGAGATTACTTATAGGAGCATGGGCACCTTGCCATGGCTCTACCGCTGTTAGAGTAAGATTTAAAAAAACCAACAAAAACCTATCTAGTGGATCTTTAATTATTTGGATGGTCTTTATTCTCTTACATAATTCACTGACTGAGTGACTTTTGAGCACAGAGTGACAGTGACCTAGACTAAACCAAGCTGGCCAAATTTTATGTCTCTATCCCACGGCTGTGTCTCATTTTGAGACTAGTTTGTGCTGAGTTGCAGAAAGTTTATTGACTTCTCCTCATTCCCTTTAAAAATATTTTTGCGCTGTGTATATGCTACCCTTGGTTGTCGTGGGGGACTTGTAATCCACTGGCTCCAGGTTCTGACCAAATGTCTTCTTGTGTTGTCCCTACCCCCAGACTGTAAGAGCCAGAAAGCTGACATCATCTTCTTGATTGATGGCTCAGAATCCATTGCCCCGAAAGACTTTGAAAAGATGAAGGACTTAATGGAGAGGATGGTGAACCAGGCTAATATCGGTGCTGACAAAATTCAGATTGGCCTTCTGCAGTTCAGCTCCACTCCTCAGGAAGAATTCAGGCTCAACCAGTACTCCTCAAAGGTGGACATGTGCAGAGCCATCTTGAATGTCAAACAGATGAACGATGGGACCCATACTGGCAAAGCCTTGAATTTCACTCTGCCTTTTTTTGACAGTTCAAGAGGAGGGAGACCCAGCGTTCATCAGTATTTGATTGTGATCACTGACGGGGTCTCTCACGATAATGTAGCCATCCCAGCCAAAGCCCTCAGGGACAGAAACATAATTATTTTTGCTATTGGGGTGGGAGAGGCTAAAATAGCCCAGCTTTTGGAGATCACTAGAGACCAGGACAAAGTATACCATGAAGAAAATTTTGAGTCCTTGCAGAACCTGGAAAAGAAAATTCTTTATGAGGTCTGTAGTCCTCAAGGTGAGTGACAGAGAAGTCATTTGGTCTGTAAGCTATCAGAGGAGTCAGGGACCCTGTTTGCTCTCTTAATAATGTAGATAGAACTTTGCTTCTTCTAGCTAGGCAGGAGGTGGAGGGGAAGATATCTGTCAGCTCTAAGCTCTTGACACAACAGTGGTTCCGGTTTCCCTGGGAAATCTTTTTTTTTTTTTCGAGACAGGGTTTCTCTGTATAGCCATGGCTGTCCTGGAACTCACTCTGTAGACCAGGCTGGCCTCGAATTCAGAAATCCGCCTGCCTCTGCCTCCTGAGTGCTGGGATTAAAGGCGTGCGCCACCACTGCCTGGCTATCTGGGAACTCTTAATTATTTCTGTGCTCTCCCTGCCATGGTCACCTGAGACCCAAACATTCTCAGAACTGTCACCGCAATTTCTTACCACTCTTCCCTTATAGCATAGACAAACCCAGATAGGAGTGTGTGCACACAGCTTCCTGAAGGTTTGTGACTACTGACAGGGAACAAGCAGAGAGCCACCTCACTGAGACAGGCTACCATGAAGAAAAACACACTGTCTTTTCTGTAAAACTCCTGCCCAAGATGGCAAGGTTCAGAGACAGTCTAACCCCACCCTGGCAGCCTGGACATATTCTTCTCTTCTTTCCGTAAGACTTGACTTTTAGGGGGTGATGGAGATAGAAAAAAAAACTTCATGGAAGACTCTACAGTACGTGACAGGCGATTGCAAACACTTTAATCATCACAGTGCCTAATACATGTACATGCAGATATATAGACGCACGCACAAGGACACATACATATAGACACAGATACACACATATATACACATACATAGAAACATACACAAATACACACACATACACAAACACACACACAGAGACATACAGACACATGCACACACAGATAGAGACACACATGCCCACAGAGGCACACAGACACACAGACACGCACACATGCACATACACTCACACTCATATTCCCTACACTGCAGCTTTGAGGACCCAATCCAGGGGCTTTCCAGGCAAACTATTCTGCCATTATATTCCATCTCAAGCCCCCTGAAGAGTTAACTTTTAATTTTTTCCAAATGTTTATTTTTATTTTGTGAGTATGTTTGCTTGCATGTGTGTCTGTGGACCACAAATGTGCAGTACCTGTGAAGGCCAGAAGAGGGCACCGGAGTCCCTCTAGGACTAGAGTTACAGTTGCGAGAGGAGGGAATTGAACCCAGGTCCGCAGATGCCCACTCCCCCGTACTGAATACAAGGCTTTGGGACTGCTAAGCAAATGCTCTACCACTGAACTACATCCTCAAGGCAGACGGCTCTACAGTCTGTGTGGTGCCTTTTATTTTATTATTTTTTGAGACAAGGTTTCTTTATGCATCCCTGGCTGGCCCTGAACTTGCTATGCAGACTAGGGTGGCCTTGATCTCCAGAGATCCACCTACCTCTGCCCCTTGAGTGCTAGGATTGAAGGTGTGTGAACCACCTTGTTGGGCCACTGTTGTACCTTTTGATGTGTATAATATAGCATGACAAGGTCTTAAAAACTTAAACATGCTGGAATTATCCGGGACAGTATTAAAATGAAGACTGTGAAGTCAGCGTAGAAGTCTTCATTTTAAACCTGAATTGACTAATTACTCTTTGAAAATTTTATCCATGTCTCTAATGCAAATCAGTCATTTTTATGTCATCACCCCGTTCATTCCCCTCCACTCCTGAGGAACCCACTTTTCTTCCCAATGAATAGACCTGTATGCACATGTGCATGTGTGTGCATGTGTGTATGTATGTGCATGCATGTGTGTATGTGTATGGGAGTGTGCATGTGTACATGTATGCACGTGCATGTGTGCATGTGTTCATATGTATGTGCGTGTACATGTGTGAAACCCACTGGGGTCGATTCAGGGGGAGGGGAGAGAGGGAGAAAGGGACCAGGAAGAGAAGAGAGTCAGAGAGAATAAGAGCGTAAGAGAGAGAGGAGGGGCCAAGCAGCCTTTTTATAGTAAGCCAGGCCTACCTGGCTGTTGCCAGATAACCATGGGTAGAGCCTAAAAGGAATGCCAACACTCCCCGAATCCTATTAAAATGTGAAAATCTATTTTGTGAAGTAATAAATTAGCGTCTTTGCTTATGCTGTTTCCAGATGATCATTGCTTTGTGGTAGCCCAGTGAACTTGGAAATCATTTAAAACCAACATGGGTTATTGTGAAGATGAGGTGTACGTCAGTGGTAGAGCATACTTGCCTCAAACAAAACAAAACAGACAAAACAAAGCAAAACAGACCCCAAAATCGCAAAACAAAGCAAAAAAGCAAGGATTCTGGGGTACCCCATGTGTTGTAGCTCGAATTCTTTAGTTTGCGAAGTCCTGTGTTTTCTTTCTTTGCAGGAGAACAGCACCCACATTTCTTTCCATTTCTTTTTTCAGTTGGATTGGAATTTTTGCTCATTCCAGGTTTTCTTTTAGCTTTTTGATGAGATTGGACCAGACACTTTAATAACAGCCAGGAACTAATTAATTTCAGAAATCTAGAATCACAAAGCTGAAAAAGACCTTGGAGATTGCCTGCCAAGATCTAACCCTCTCCATTAACAGGAAAGAAAATGGCTCCTCACCTTTGTTAATTACTGAATAAAGCCAGCTGAGAAAGTTCTAGGGGGTTGTAAGTTAGAAACATAAGAATAACCATACTGTGACAAAGCAAAAGCTCTCTTGTATAAAATTGGGTCTAACATAGAAATGAGATTTCTATCTGTGAGAGTGCTATTGTGAACTTGAACTAGATTTAAAAACAAGTTATTTGCATGAAAGCAGGAGAAAGATAGTTTTCATTGTGTTAGCTTCGGACACCAGCTAGTGCGGGTATGCCCTCATTCCCAGCCCTGGGTCTCAGATTTTTGGGGAAACATTTTATTGGTGAAGGCCAACTACATATTGATTCCTCCCCAGATTGTATCCCGTGATCTGTAGCTTTAATTTTTCTGAGTCAAGTATTCCAGTGCACGAAGATTAAATAATTGCATTTTGTGTGTGTGTGTGTGTGTGTATGTGTGTGTGTGTGTGTGTGTGTGTGTGTGTGTGTTATGCGGTGTCAGGATAACTTATAGCAGTTTGTTCTCCTTCCATCATGAGGGTCTTGAACGCAGGTCCTCTGGCTTTACAGAAAGCACCTTTACCTGCTGAACCATCCTGCTAGCCTACCATGTGTGAAGATTGAGGGTGGAAATGTCCACATATCTAGCTTGTCTAAAGTAGTTTTAACTATGCATTGCCCCTGCTGAAGTAATTAGTAGTATTAGTTCTCTCATGGTTGCTAAGTTATTCATTCATCTACATGCTAAACTAGATGTTAATCTGTGAGCATCAGTTTTGCATTCTCAGTGGAATTTCATAAATGGACTTATTATACGCTAATTGTAGCCTGAAATACCAGTGGACCTTCAAATTAAAGGTTTAGTTTCCCTAGAGGGCCTTAGAGTTCTTCAGGCAGAAGAAACAGAAAACAGAGGGTACCACTCAGTGCTGACCTTTTCCAATACACCCATACACCCAAACATGACTGACGTATGGGCAGCAGATGAGGAAGAAAATTCCCAGGGCTGAAGGTGACTCAAGACTTATTTATAGGCTCCCGTATCTGTCAGACATCCAGTGATATATTAAGACATGGGAGAATAGATGCCGTAGCTCCCACTCTTATGAAACCCTTGTTGAGTATAAGAGAAGACTAAGTAAAGCCACAGTAGATACACAGGATGTTCAGTACTTGATCAGAGGAGGTGCAGGTAAAAATAGAACACTTGGGAGGGTCAGGATTTGGATATGTCATTCAGCTGCATGGGAAAGAACACTCCAGGCAGAGGAAATAGGATCTTCAATGACGAAGGCGTGGTATCTTGTATTTTGTATCGGTTAGCTTTTACTGTGTCTTGTATTTTGTATCAGTTAGCTTTTACTGTGTAACAAATAAACCCGCAAACTTAACCCACCATTATTTCAGTTTGAACTTCTGGGCGTTGCCTGGAAGACATTCTTTCTGATGTACTATCTTCTGCAGCTTCAGGTAACTGATCTTGCTTTTTCCATTTCCATTTTCAAAGGATGCAACATAGATCTGTCTGTAGGAGTGGATACCTCAACTTCTTCAAAGCAAGCTCAGCAGGAACTTCGAAGGTTATTGCCGGGGCTGATGCAACAGCTGGCCTTGCTCTCTAACATCAGCTGTGAGGCTCCTGGCCAGATGGAGCCGAGGTTCCGCTATGTGGTTCCAGGCTCCAGCGGCCAGTTTGTCTTTGACTCGGGCTTTGAGAAATACAGTGTTGAGACCATCCAGAAGTTCTTGGTGCATCAGGGTTCTGTGAACAACCACATGGATGTAGATTTTCTGCAGTCCTTGGGAGATACTGCCATTCAATTGTCTCTTGCTAAAGTGAAGGTACTACATGCCTAGGACCCAGGCTATGAGGCAGGGTAGGATAAAAAAGCTTTTATAACTGAAGCCAACAGAACTGACAAGAGGTAACTTCTGTGCATTGGGCATGTCTTAATTAAGCCCTGGATGCTCTGTGCTAAGCAAGGAGGGATCAAAGAGTAAAGCCCCGTCCTCCAGCTGCTCACTGGTTAATTATCCAGATCCTTCCATGGCTTAATTCCTTCTTTTGCCTGTTTGTTTGAGACAGGGTCTCTCTATGTAGCCCAGGCTGGCTTTGAACTCACAGAGCTCCACCTGAATCTGCCTTACCAGTGCTGGGATTAAAGGGTATGCCACCATGCCTTGCCTGCACAATTCATTCTTAAGACACTCAGAGGATGTTGTATGACCCCCTAGTCTCTTATCCACTCAAAGCTATTCAGAGCTAATCTGTTATTTTTCTAATCATTACCTTGAGCAAGCACAAGCCCACCCATGAAGCTTCTTCTGTTTTCCCGATGCCCCCTAAATGGTGTAATTCAGGTTTATAATTCCACTCCGTTTTTTCTCCACTCACAATGTCCCCTACCTGCCTTCTCTCCTCTTGTTAATGGCACTTTGCTATTTTTGAATGGATAAAAGATAAAGGAGACAACTTTTGTAAAGTATCTCTAAGTAAATAGTTTAGACTGTTTCAACTCGTTTCCATCCCACTCTGGGTGAAGGGGAGGGAAAGTTAAAATAAAAATAGATTTGTAATTTAGTAACAAATGGGAAAGTCAAAAGGGATAGAGTAAAAGTCTGGGCACAGTAAAAATAATTGTATTTTAAGAATTGTGACCAGGTGTGGTGGTGGCACACGCCTTTAATTCCAACACTCCGAGGCAGAGGCAGGCAGATCTCTGAGTTTGAGGCCAACCTGGTCTACAGAGCAAGTTCCAGGATGTCCAGAACTACACAGAGAAACCCTGTCTCGAAAAACAAATATATGTATGTGTGTGTGTGTATGATATACTTATATGTTTATATATAAATATATATAACGTATCATAAAATTATATAGAAATTAAAAATATAAAAATAAACAAAAATATAAATATATTTATAAAATATATATTTATATATGTAATAAAAAAGAAAACAGAATTGTGCAATTTATAGCATATGCTTCTGCTTTCTCTTTTCTTCTTTTGTTTCCTCCATTTTTCCTGCTCTCTTCCCTTCCTTCCCTTACTCTCTCATGGCCTCACCTTTGCCCCCAGGTCCTTTTAGTGTTTACAGACGGACTTGATGAAGACGTAGAGAAGCTGAGGAGAACTTCGGAGCTCCTTCGCATCAGAGGTAAGTAGGCACGCACGTGCCCTGAATGGATTGGCTTCTCCCACCTAGGCTGAGCCCCCTTATGCCTCAGATGGGGACGGATTCCAGGAAGCCACCTGCCCTAGTGGGTGGAGCATGGTTCCGAAGGGCTGAGGCCTGGTGTCCCTTGTGTGAGTCAGGGATGTGTAGGCATCTCCCACTCCTACCTAATGCTCACACATTAATCGCCAAGAATATATATTTAAGGAATAATAGGGAATATGTACAAGATTGTCAGTGGCATGTTCAGTAGCAAAAAGCCAGCTATGTATATGATGAGAGTTTACTGATCAAAGTATCAACAGTAATACTTGCTATGACATTCAACAAACACGGCAGTTCCCGGTTGAATTTCTTAAACGCCTATGTCCATCTGGTCTTGTGTGAGCAGACTCTACTGATATTTTAGTGCCCATTTCATTAATAGGATAAGTTCTGTCCAAACACACACAACCCCCAAATCTCATGGCTCAGGGTGGTCAGAATATATGCACTTTATGCCTCCCGCTCACCGCTCAGGCTCCTGGGTACTTTTTATCTGCTGTGGCTGGGGAAATGGCAGAATTGTACACTGTCCTGAAGAGTTGTCCCTGGGAGTGACATGTGTCACTTCTGTTCATATCTTATTTGATGGAGCAACACTATCACTTTGAACTTACCACATTTTTTAAGGTAAGGAATTGAGGCTTACTGAAGTTTATAACTTTCTGTAAGAAATGAAGTCCCAGAGATGGAAAGATGGCTCAGTGGTCAAGAACACTGTTTCTTTGATAGAGGATCTGGGCTTGGCTCCCTGCACCCACATGGTGGCTCACAACTGCCTGTAACTCCAGTTCCAGGGGATCCTGGAAATCTCTTTTTTGACCTCTGAGGGTACCTGGCATGTATTTGATACACAGACATATATGTAGGCAAAGCACTCATACATATAAAATAAAATAAATCTGAAATTTAGAAGTGCAGTCTTACCATGCAGCCTCAAGAAGGGGATCAGAAGATGCATAAGCAGTCACATGATTACCAGAATTCTCTTTTCCTTACCAAGGCTGTGTGTGTGTGTGTGTGTGTGTGTGTGTGTGTGTGTATCTATATCTCAAGTGTTCTATCATTATACTACATCCACATCCCTAGACACTATTTATTCACTTTAACTTTTATTTACTTGGGTGTATTCATGTGTGTGCACACTGTCAGGTCCCAAAGAAACTTGGAACAAGTCTCACTCAGTACCTGTGCCCCTCCCATCAATTCTTACCTCACCCCTACCCTAACCCTCTCCAGTCCAGGGCTGGCTTCCCTTCCCCAGCTTCTAATTCTTATATAGTCCTGTATAATCCTGTATAATCCTGTATAATCCTATATAATCTGGCCATTTTGGGCCCCATGCTTGGCTCTCCTCTCTTGGTTCTGTTCTCGGTTCTTTTGGTGCTCTCTTGGTCCTTGGCTCCTTCCTCTCTTGTTCTTCTTGCCCTCTCCTCTCGTTCTCTCTCTTTCTCTCTGTCTCTGTCTCTCTCTGTCTCTGTCTCTGTTTCTGTCTCACTCTGCCTCTCTGTCTGTCTGTCTCTCCTCTCATGGTCTGGTACAGTCTGGACCCTCTCTGGTGCCTCTGGCTTTTCTATCCTTCAGATCCACAGTAAAACGCTTCTCTTCAGGCTTACCTTGGAGTGGTTGTGTCTTCATTTTCATTCACACATGTGCATGTGTGTGTGTGAGTGTGTGTGTATGCACACATGGCACACATGTGGAGGTCAGAGGACCACATGTAGGCGTCAGTGCTCTCTTTCTCCTGTGTGGGTCTGGGTATTGAACTCAGGTTGTTAGACTTGGCAACAAGTGACTTTATTTACATCGTACCAGTCCCCTGACATAATTTTCACAAGAGTAAACTTGAAGTCAATTTCAAGGGTGGGTTTACAAGGGATGTAACAATACAAGAAAGGCACTGGCGGGCCTGGAGAGCAGGCTCCATGGTAAAGAGCACTTCCAGAGGACTCAGGTACAGTTTCAGGCACACATGGCAGCTCACAGCCATCCGTAACCCCAGTCCTGCGAGACCTGATACCTTCTCCGGCCTCTGTGGGTACTATGTGTGGTGCATATACATATATTCAGGCAGAGACTCATATGTACAAAATAAAAATAAATAAATCTCAAACAAAAATTTAAAAAAGGCATTTGAAGGAAAGGCAGGATGACCATTGATAGTTCTAGGTTAGCCTGGGCTTTCTTGAAAAAGCATTGGGCCAGCCAGGGCTACATAAGTAGAATCTCAATGAAACAAACAAACAGAATCAAACCAAACAACACCACCAACAGAAATGAAAATAGAAGGCTAGTTGTATCTTCCTCTTCCTCCTCCTCTTCTTCTTCTTCTTCCTCTTCCTCCCTCCTCCTCCTCCTCCTCTTCCCCCTCCTCCCCCTCCTCCTCCTCCTCCTCCTCCTCCTCCTCCTCCTCCTCTTTTTAAGTTAGTGTCTCTCTGTATAGCTCAGTCTCAGCAGCCCAGGCAGTTCATGTAGCCCAAGCGGGCCTTGAACTGCTGATCTTCTTGCCTCAGATTGCATGTTATGGGGCTGCAGATGTAAGCCACCCTACCTGGCCTGGGAACTTGTTTTGATTTTAATAAAAATGCAGAGGTTGTGGCAATGGTAGGACCATGGGTGACCAACTGAGGCAGAGACAGTTGGGTTCCAAAGATGGTCAGTAAACCTCTCACTGTTGATGTTTTGAAGGGTTCTCTGGACTCCTGCTCATTGGCCTGGGAGGTGCACAGAAGTTAGTAGAGCTGCAGGAACTGGAATTTGGCAGAGGATTTGTGTACAGGCAGCCTCTGAGCTCCAGTCTGCCTTCCCTCCCAAACATCTTACTGAAGCAACTTGTAAGTCCTCTTCCAAAGCATTGTTCTTCACTTGGTTATGGTGATGAGGGTGGTGATGATGATGATGATGATGATGATGATGATGGTGATGATGATGACGATGACGACAACGACTTTGAAAACTTGTGGAGGCTGGGATATGGGGTGGGGGCAGGGGGAGAACTTTGTCTGTCTAGTGTGTAGTGTGACCCAGAAGGAAAATCCGTATGTGACACAGGTTCTGTGTTTCAGGACACAATTGTGGAGAGGACATGCTGTAATGTGTATGCCAAGTGTTACGGAGACGATGGGGTCAGAGGTGATCCTGGGAGTCTCGGGGAGGAGGTAAGAATTCCTGGGTGAGGATGGGGAAGGAAGAGAGGTGACACTCGGTACCCAATGCACACCCACTCTTACATCCTCACAGCTCCCTGTGTCATTCTACAGTCCCAGCCAACCTTTGAGGGCCTTGTTATTTTACATATGTGAACTTGAAGTCCTGAGAGTGGACAATGCGCTCCCCAAATTGTCCAGTGCAAAGGGGGCGTTTGGAAGTTGAGCGCCTGTGTTCATCCGACTTCACCACAGTCTATTCTTTCTACCATAGAATGTTGCCTTTGTAGGCAACATTTTAACATTGTAGGTTACATTGTAGGTAACATTTTGTAGGTTAATTTTTTATCACATTTATTCATTAGTGTACATGTGTATGTGCACACGTACAGGCTATAGTGTTCACGTGGAGGTTGGAGGACAATCTTTGAGAATCAGGTCTCTTCACCATGTGTGCCCAGAAATCAAATTCAAGTCATATGTTTTTATTTTGTTTTCTGTTTAACTTTTCTTTTCTTTTTTGAGAAAGGGTTTCACTATGTAGTCTGGCCTAGAGCTTGTTCTGTAGATCAGGCTGGCCTTGAACTCACATAGATCTGCCTGCCTCTCTTTCCTAAGTGCTGGGCTTAAAGATGTGCACTATGTTCAGTCCAGGTCATCAGTTTGCTCACTATGACTTTTAAGAAAGTCTTTTTTCTGAACTCAGTGTTTCTCCATTTGGCTAGGTCAGCCAAATGGCCAGCAAGCTGCAGAGTTCTCCTTTTTCACCCCCCCGCCCCCCAGTGCAGAGATTGCAGGCCTGTGCAACCCAGATGCTGAGGCTCAAGGTCAGGGCCTCGTGCTTGTAGGGCAAGTATTTCACCTGCTGAGCCCCCCTCCCCCAGCCCCTCCTCATGTTTATTTGATAAAAACAGTCACAGAGCCTACCTCTGCATAGGACTCTCCACTTTCCAAAGATTTAACCTGCCCAGCATCATTTCATCATTTCCATTTCTTTTCTTTTCTTTTTTCTTTTCTTCTCTTCTCTCTGCCTTCCCTCCCTCCTTTTTCTTTCTTTCTTTCTTTCTTTCTTTCTTTCTTTTCTTTTCTTTTCTTTCTTTTCTTTCTATTGGCAGTAAATACCTTTCCCCCCTTGTCTTAGTCAGAGTTTCTATTCCTGCACAAAACATCATGACCAAGAAGCAAGTTGGGGAGGAGGAAAGGGTTTATTCAGCTTACACTTCCACGTCGCTGTTCATCACCAAAGGAAGTCAGGACAGATACTCACACAGGGCAGGAACTTAGAGGCAGGAGTGGATGCAGAAGCCATGGAAGAACGTTGCTTACTGGTTTGCTTCCCTTGGCTTGCTCAGCCTGCTTTCTTATAGAACCCAAGACTACCAGCCCAGGGATGGCACCACTCACAAGGGGCCCTCCCCCTTGATCACTAATTGAGAAAAGGCCTTACCGCTGGATCTCATGGAGGTGTTTTCTCAGCTGAAGCTCCTTTCTCTGTGATGACTCCAGCTTGTGTCAAGTTGACACAACACCAGCCGGGACACCGGTCCTAACATTCTTTTCACAACATTAAACTTTGAGAAAAGACATAGTCGTTGGTTTCCTGAAGCAGCCGACTTTCATCTGTGTCAGTCCTTACCACACTGAAGGAAGAACAGCTCATGGAAATGGTCCCTAGGTATTTAGGGCTGGCCAGGTTCCAAGGTTCCCTGTTCATAGGAACCAAAGTTTTGTGACAGGTACATAGCCTCAAATCTGAGTGAGCCAAAGCCGCCATCTTTGACACTGTCCTCGAGCTCTCCAGGCAGCTAGGATGACTTTGAGCTGAAGATAAAGGTGTGTGCCACCATCCCTGGCTGGAATGAGCTTTTCTTTTCTTTTTTTTAATTTTAAATGTTTAATTTTTTAATAGTTGTATGTACGGTATGTACCCCTCCCCCCCCATGGGTGCAAACAAGAGCTGGTGCCTGCAGGGGCTAGAAGATGCTGTTAGGAACTGACCTTGAGTCTTTATCAAAAGCAGCCTGCTGTCTTAACTTGGGAGCCATCTCTTCAAGCCCTGAGATGAATTCTTAATGGGTTTGCAGGTCAGTCTGATCAGTTTGAAGCAGCGCAAAGTATGCAACGATTTTTTTTTTTTTTTTTTTGAGATAAGGTCTCATGTGTCCCAGCCTGGCCTTGAACTTCTTATGTAGCTGAATAGGACCTTGATGTTTTGATTCTCCTGGCTTTAGTTCCCCAGTACCAGGATTAGCAGTGTGCATCACCATGCTTGGTTCATGCAGTGGCTGGGGATTGAACCCAGGGTTTCATGCCTGTCAGGCAAGTGTCCTGTCAACTGAGCTACATCCCTAATCCTATAAAGACTTTTTGAAAAAGAAACTGAAGCTAGTCCTTAGCGACAGGTTTCTCTTTCATGTTCTTTAACATTAGACTAGAGGATTGAATTTGGAACCTCTTACTGTGTGTGGCAACTGAGTCACCAAGTCACCAATGCTAGCATCTGGGGGGTTAGAAAATGTTGACTTCCCTGCTTCGTTAGAACTGAGTGCTTGTCTGTATTGAATTTTACAAAGAAAACATGTCTCACTGATTTTATTGGTGAATTTTAGGCTAAATAAACAAATCTACCCTTTAAATGGCAAGCTGACATTCCTTAGGATGATTTTTAAGCATAAAACAGAAAAACAAACAAACAAACCCAACAACAAGAAGACTAAACAGTTGAGTCAGAAATAAATTCTTCCTTATGAGTAATCTGAAGCCTGACCTTTTGCACATTTTTTGTTTTTTTTATTAATATTTATTTTATGTATATGAGTGCTCTATTTGCATGAACACACGCATGCCAGACAGAAGAGGACATTAGATCACAATTATAGATGGTTGTGAGCCACTGTGTGGTTGCTGGAACCATAAGCCCATCTCTCCAGACCCTGCAGATTGTTTTAAAAATAAGGTTGAAGACCTTCTTAGGAATGACACTTTTCGTCCCTTTAAACTTTAAACTAGAAACTGGCCTCCGTCTGCGTTTTCATGATAGAATGGCACAGCAATAATCTGATGAGCCACATACATAAGGATTCCCATTCTCCCTTTAACACATGCCAAGGATCTCCATTTCTGTGCACTTCCTCCAGTAGCTATTAGATTTTTTTAAATAAAATGTCGATGTAGTGAGACAAGGCTATCTCATAGTAACAATTAAATTTGTTTGCATAGACTTGAAAAATGATGAAGAATCTAAAGTCTGAGTTACCTATTTCAATTTCTTGTTTTCTCAGGGAGAGAGCGGTTTGGACGGGCTCCCCGGCTATCCTGGTGAAGTGGGAGACCATGTGAGTACTGGATCTTTTCCCATTCTCAGCTTCCCTTCCTTTCTTGTCCCCTCTCCAACTTGTTAATTAGCTAATGGTTAATTGGCTAAACTGAGGAGATTTGTTACTATTATCAAGCTTCCATGATTATGACTGGTATAACAAGACGAGCTGAAGAGAGACCATGTCCATTTTTAATATATAACACAGTTACTCAGTTCTTTCTTGAGTGGCAGTGAAGGTTCTGGAATTTTGGCAGACCACTTAAGGGCTGCATAAAACCCTGGCTATCTCACCCCACCCCCAGGGTGTGCTTCAAGAGAAGGATGCACCATTTGTTTATCAGTTAACAAAAATGTATGTGAAAGAGAGAGCAGTAAGACAGGAGAGCCGGATGTGGTGGGCCATCTTCATCCCAACAGTACCAGGAAGACACACGAATTCCATGGGTTTTGGTTGATTTTTAAAATCCTTTGTCCAAGGAGCATATTTTAAAGTTGATTTATAGGCACATCCCTGGGTGTCAACCTTTCTGGTCTCAAGACACCGTCTTACTCTTT
Source organism: Rhynchomys soricoides (assembly GCA_019843965.1). Taxonomy (NCBI): domain Eukaryota; kingdom Metazoa; phylum Chordata; class Mammalia; order Rodentia; family Muridae; genus Rhynchomys; species Rhynchomys soricoides. The sequence continues at coordinate 9,848,575 of JADRCH010000097.1, read as the reverse complement.
ATCACTCCAGTCTTTTTTTTATTTTATTATTTTTTTTAATTTTCATATTTTATTTACATTTCAAATGTTTTAGATCTCCCCTTTGGAACCTCCCCATTCCCTCCGCCCTCCCCCTGCCAATATGGGGATAATCTACAACCCACCCTCCCACCCACCCACCCACTCTCGTCTTTCCTCCTTGTCATTCTCCTATACTGGGGGATCTAACACCCTCAGGCCCAAGGGCCTCTCCTCCCCCTGATGGATAACAAGACCCTCCTCTGCCACGTTTGTGGCCAGCACCATGGGTCCCTCCATGTGTATTCTTTAGTTGGTGGATCAGTCTCCCGAAGTATCGGGGGGGGGGGGGTCAGGCCAGTTGCCACTGTTGCTACCTCCCTGGGGTTGCACACTCCCTCAGCTCCTTCAGTCCTTTCTCCAAGCCCTCCATTTGGGATGTATGGAGGGCTATCACTCCAGTCTTATTGAGATTTAGTTGACAGATGGAACTAATGCCCTAAGGTGTGTAAGCTCGATGTTTTCCTGTCCACACATGCCGTGAGGCCATTGGCAGGCTGGCCACGTGGCAGTCAGCATGTTTTCGGGCTGTGTGGCGAGAACATTTTGGATCAGCCTCAGAGAATTTCGAGCAGCTAATGCTGTGTGTTCACTGTGGCCGTCGTCATGCTGTGCATTAGAGCCCAGAACTTACTCACAATTGAGTTTACACCATCTCATCCATGGCTTTCTAGTCCCCCATCCTTTAGATTTTATGCTCTTAACAATAACTGAGGACCTCACAGACTTTTTGGGGTGTGTGTGTGTGTGTATGGTGTTGGGAATTGAACCTAGGACCTTGTTCATTGGCAAGTTCTCTATCCTTCAGTCTTTCCCAGCTTTGGATTTTATTCTCATGATATCTACTCCAAGTTAAAACCGAGAGAGTTTTATTTATTTTCTTAATGACAAATCCCTACTAAGTGTTAATATATGCAATATGTCTTTTGAAAATATATTTATGAAAAATGAATATATTTGACGAAACAAAAAGCGTCATCACGAAAAGAACATTGTTTTACATATTTAGCTTTTAGGAAGCAGCTGAACTTGTGTAGCCACTTCTGCCTCTCGACTGACCTGATTCCACTTTCTGTGTAGCTTTTCCCTCCATCTCACACTGGGGAAGGAATGAGAGTTAAAATAGAAAATAACATTGGAGGCCCATAGCGGCTCACAGGGACTGAACTGCCAATCAGAGCAATCATGGGATGGACCTATGCTCTCTGCACACGTATGACAGATGTGCAGCTCGGTCTTCATGTGGGACTCCTAACAGCTGGACCAGGAGCTTTCTATGACTCTGTTGCCTGTCTTTGGATCTCTTTCCCCTAACTGGGCTGTCTAGTCCTACTGCATCTTGATATGCCAAGGTAGATGGATATCCATGGGAAGCCTCATCTTTTTTTTGAGGAGAAAGGCAGGACAGGAGGATGTGAGGGAGGGGAAAGGGAGGAACTTGGAGGAGAGAAGGGAGGGGACACTGTTATCAGGATGTAGTAAACTAAATACTTTAAAATAAAAAAGTTTCCTCAGGGATGAGGTGGGAGGGGGAAGAAGATAACATTGGAGTGTAACTGGGAAGAAAATCCCCTGTGAGCTACTCCACTTATAAGTGTAGATGTTTTCTTTCTCCACCTGTTCTTTTTTTTTTTTTTTTTAAATTTATTTGTATAAAAGTGTTTTGCCTGCAGATGTATCTATATACTACATATGTACCTGGTATCCACAGAAGCCAGAAAAGAGTATCAGATCCCCTGGATCTGGAGTTACAGGCAGTTGTGGCTGCCATGTGGGTGCTGGGAACAGAACCTGAGTCCTCTGGAAGAACAGTCGGTGCTCTTAACCGCTGAGTCATCCATCCTGCCCCTCTGTCTGTTATTTTGAACATCTACACTGTCTGAGAAGCAGAAATTAAAGGCAACATGTAGCTGCCAGGACTTGTGTAAACCAATTTACTTTGCAGTTTTGGGAGAATTGCTCAGCCCAGCCCCAGCCACTTTCTTCAGTAAGCAAGCCTCACTGAAGTGAGTTTTTGCTATTTCATCTAGAGCTAGCAAACATATACCTCCTAATTTTTTTCTACTTTATTTACATTTCGAATGTTTTCCCCTTTCCAGATGTCCCCTTTGGAACCTCCCTATTCCCTCCCCCCTCCCCTGCCTCTATTGGGGTATTCCCCCACCCACCCACCCACTCACTCACTCACTCTCATCTTCCCTCCTTGGCATTCTCCTATGCTGGGGGATCTAATACCCTCAGGCCCAAGGGCCTCTCCGCCCCCTGATGTCTAACAAGACCCTCTTCTGCTGCATATGTGGCCAGCACCATGGGTCACTCCGTGTGTTCTTTGGTTGGTGGATCAGTCTCCAGGAGTATCAGGGGGTCAGGCCAGTTGCCACTGTTGCTGCCTTTCTGGGGATGCAAACTCCCTCAGCTCCTTCAGTCCCTTCTCCAAGTCCTCCATCTGGGACCTCCCACTCCGCCCTACTGTTGCTGTGAAGTGACTCTTGGGTATTTCGAACTCTTGGGCTAATAACCACTTAACAGTGAGTACATACCATGTTCATTCTTTTGTGACTGCGTTACCTTGCTCAGGATGATATTTTCAAGATCCATCCATTTGTCTGCAAATTTCATGAAGTCGTTGTTTTTAATTGCTGAGTAGTATTCCATTGTGTAAATGTACCACATTTTCTGTATCCATTCCTCTGTGGAGGGACATCTGGGTTGATTCCAGCTTCTGGCTATTATAAATATGGCTGCTATGAACATAGTGGAACATGTGTCTTTATTACATGTTGGAGCATCTTCTGGGTATATGCCCAGGAGTGGAATAACTGGGTCCTCAGGTAGTATTATGTTCATTTTTCTGAGGGTCAGGCAAACTGATTTCCAGAGAGGTTGTATCAACTTGCATTCCCACCAGCAATGGAGGAGTGGTCCTCTTTCGCCAAATCCTTGCCAACATCTGCTGTCACCTGAGTTTTTGATCTTAGCCATTCTGACTGGTGTGAGGTGAAATCTCAGGGTTGTTTTGATTTGCATTTCCCTGATGACTAAGGATGTTGAACATTTCTTTAGGTGCTTCTTGGCCATTCCAGTTTCTTCAGTTGAGAATTCTCTGTTTAGCTCTCTTCCCCATTTTTTGAGAGGGTTATTTGGATCTCTGGAGTCTAGCTTCTTGAGTTCTTTGTATACATTGGATATTAGCCCTCTATCGGATGTAGGATTGGTAAAGATCTTTTCCCAATCTGTAGGTTGCCGTTTTGCCCTAATTACAGTGTCCTTTGCCTTACAGAAGCTTTGTAATTTTATGAGGTCCCATCTGTTGATTCTTGATCTTAGAGCACAAGCCATTGATGATCTGTTCAGGAACTTTTCTCCTTGCCCATGTGTTCGAGAGTTTTTCCCACTTTCTCTTCTATTAGATTCAGTGTATCTGGTTTTAATGTGAAGGTCCTTGATCCACTTGGACTTGAGCTTTGTACAGGGAGATAGGAATGGATCAATTCGCAATCTTCTACATGTAGATCGCCAGTTGAACCAGCACCATTTGTTGAAGATGCTGTCTTTTTTCCACTGGATGGTTTTAGCTCCTTTGTCAAAGATCAAGTGACCATAAGTGTGTGGATTCAATTCTGGGTCTTCAATTCTATTCTATTGATCTACCTGCCTGTCACTGTACCAATACCATGCAGTTTTTATCACTGCTGCTCTGTAGTACAGCTTGAGGTCAGGGAGGCTGATTCCCCCAGAAGTCCTTTTATTGTTGAGGATAGTTTTTGCTATCCTGGTTTTTTTGTTATTCCATATGAATTTGAGAATTGCTCTTTCTAAGTCTATGAAGAATTGAGTTGGGATTTTGATGGGGCTTGCATTGAATCTGTAGATTGCTTTCGGCAGGATGGCCATTTTAACTATATTAATCCTGCCAATCCATGAGCATGGGAGATCTTTCCATCTTCTGAAGTCTTCTTCAATTTATTTCTTCAGAGACTTGAAGTTCTTGTCATTCAGATCTTTCATTTGTTTGGTTAGAGTCACACCAAGATATTTTATATTGTTTATGATAATTGTGAAGGGTGTCATTTCCCTAATTTCTTTCTCAGTCTGTTTATCCTTTGAGTATAGGAAGGCTACTGATTTGCTTGAGTCAATTTTGTATCCAGCCACTTTGCTGAAGTTGTTTATCAGCTGTAGCAGATCTCTGGTGGAGTTTTTTTGGGTCACTTAAGTATACCATCATATCATCTGCAAATAGTGCTATTTTGATTTCTTCCTTTCCAATTTGTATCCCTTTGACCTCCTTTTGTTGGCTGACTGCTTTAGCTAGAACTTCAAGTACTATATTGAATAGATAGGGAGAGAGAGGGCAGCCTTGTCTAGTCCCTGATTTTAGTGGGATTGCTTCGAGTTTCTCTCCATTTAGTTTGATGTTGGCTACTGGTTTGCTGTATATTGCTTTTATTACGTTTAGGTATGCTCCTTGAATTCCTGATCTTTCCAAGACTTTTATCATGAAGGGATGTTGAACTTTGTCAAATGCTTTTTCAGCATCTAACAAAATGACCATGTGGTTTTTTTCTTTGAGTTTGTTTATGTAGTGGATTACATTGATGGATTTCTGGGTATTGAACCATCCCTGCATCCCTGGGATGAAGCCTACTTGATCATGGTGAATGATCGTTGTGATGTGTTCTTGGATTCGGTTTGCAAGAATTTTATTGAGTATTTTTGCATCGATATTCATAAGGGAAATTGGTCTGAAGTTTTCTTTTACTGTTGGGTCTTTGTGGGGTTTTGGTATCAGTGTAACAGAGGCCTCATAGAATGAATTGGGTAGTGTTCCTTCCGTTTCTATTTTATGGAATAGCTTGAAGAGTATTGGTATTAGGTCTTCTTTAAAGGTCTGATAGAATTCTGCACTGAACCCATCTGGTCCTGGGCTTTTTTTGGTTGGGAGACTTTTAATGACTGCTTCTATTTCTTTAGGGATTATGGGACTGTTTAGATGGTTTATCTGATCCTGATTTAACTTTGGTAGTTGGTATCTGTCTAGAAACTTGTTCATTTTCTCCAGATTTTCCAATTTTGTTGTGTATAGGCTTTTGTAGTAGGATCTGATGATATTTTTAATTTCCTCAGAGTCTGTTGTTATATCTCCATTTTCATCTCTAATTTTATTAATTTATACACTGTCTCTGTGCCCTCTGGTTAGTCTGGGTTTATCTATCTTGTTGATTTTCTCAAAGAACCAGCTCCTGGTTTTGTTGATTCTTTGTATAGTTCTTTTAGTTTTCACTTGGTTGATTTCAGCCCTTAATTTGATTATTTCCTGCCTTGTACTTCTCTTGGGTGTATTAGCTTCTTTTTGTTCTAGAACTTTCAGGTGTACTGTTAGGCTGTTTGTATATGCTCTTTCCAGTTTCTTTTTGGAGGCATTCAGAGCTATGAGTTTTCCTCTTAACACTGCTTTTATTATATCCCATAGGTTAGGGTATGTTGTACTTTCATTTTCATTAAACTCTAGGAAGTCTTTAATTTCCTTCTTTATTTCTTCTTTGACCATGTTATCATTGAGCAGAGCATTGTTCAGCTTCCATGTATATGTGGGCTTTGTGTTGTTGTTGCCATTGAAGACCAACCTTAATCCGTAGTGATCTGATAGGAAGCATGGGATTATTTCAATCTTCTTATATCTGTTGAGGTTTGTTTTGTGACCAATTATATGATCAATTTTGGAGAAGGTACCATGAGGTGCTGAGAAGAAGGTATATTCTTTTGATGCAGGATGAAATGTTCTATAGATATCTGTTAACCCATTTGGTTCATAGCATCTGTTAGTTTCACCGTGTCTCTGTTTAGTTTATGTTTCCAAGATCTGTCCATTGTTGATAGTGGGGTGTTGAAGTTTCCCACTATTATTGTGTGAGGTGCAATGTGTGCTTTGAGCTTTAGTAGAGTTTTTTTTATGAAAGTGGGAGCTCTTGCATTCGGGGCATAGATGTTCAGAATTGAGAGTTCTTCTTGGTAGATTTTTCCTTTGATGAGTAAGAAGTGTCCTTCCTCATCCTTTTTGATGAATTTTGGTTGAAAGTCAATTTTATCCGATATTAGAATGGCTACTCCAGCCTGTTTCTTGGGGCCATTTGCTTGGAAAATTGTTTTCCAGCCCTTTACTCGGAGGTAGTGTTTGTCTTTAACACAGAGGTGCGTTTCCTGGATGCAGCAAAATGCTGGGTCCTGTTTATGGATCCAGTCTGTCAGTCTATGTCTTTTTATTGGGGAGTTGAGACCATTGATGTTAAGAGATATTAAAGAATAGTGATTGTTGTTTCCTGTTATTTTTGATGTTGTTTATGTGGCTATCTTCTTTTGAGTTTGTTGAAAGATTACTTTCTTGCTTTTTCTTGAGTGTAGTTTCTCTCCTTGAGTTGGCATTTTCCATGTATTATTATTCTTTGTAAGGCTGGGTTTGTGGAAACATACTGTGCAAATTTGAATTTGTCATAGAATATTTTGGTTTCACCATCTATGATTATTGAGAATTTTGCTGGGTATAGCAGCCTGGGCTGGCATTTGTGTTCTCTTAGAGTCTGTATGAGATCTGCCCAGGATCTTCAGCTTTCATAGTCTCTGGTGAGAAGTCTGGTGTCATTCTGATAGGTCTGCCTTTATATGTTACTTGCCCTTTTTCCCTTACTGTTTTTAATATTCTTTCCTTGTTTTGTGTATTTGGTGTTTTGACTATAATGTGATGGGAGGAATTTCTTTTCTGGTCCAGTCTATTTGGTGTTCTGTAGGCTTCTTGTATATTTATGTTCATCTCTTTCTTCAGGTTAGGGAAATTTTCTTCTATAATTTTGTTGAAGATATTTACTGGACCTTTAAGTTGGGAATCTTCACTCTCTTCTATACCTATTATCCTCAGGTTCCATCTTCTCATTGCATCCTGGATATCTTGGATGTTTTGGGTTAGGAGTTTTTTGCATTTTACATTTTCTTTGACTGTTGTGTCCATGTTTTCTATGGTATCTTCTGTACCTGAGATCCTCTCTTCCATCTCTTGTATTCTGTTGGTGATGCTTGCATCTATGACTCCTGATTTCTTTCCTATGTTCTCTAACTCCAGGGTTGTCTCCCTTTGTGATTTCTTTATTGTTTCTATTTCTGTTTTTAATTCCTGAATGGTTTTGTTCATTTGTTTGATTGTGTTTTCCTGTAATTCTGCCCGTTTGATTGTGTTTTCCTGTAATTCTTTAATGGATTTCTGTGTGTCCTCTTTAAGGGTTTCCAGTTGTTTACCTGTGTTCTCTTGTATTTCTTTAAGGGAGTTATATATTTCCTTCTTAAAATCTTCTATCATCCTCTTGATAAGTGATTTTAAGTCTGAGTCTTCCTTTTCTGGCGTGTTGGGGTATCCAGGGCTGGTGTGGTGAGAGAGCTGGGTTCTGATGAAGCCAAGTAGTCTTGGTTTCTGTTCCTTGTGTTCTTGCCCTTGCCTTTCACCATCTGGTTATCTCTGGAGTTAGCTGGTCTTTCTCTCTCTGACTGTGGCTTGTCTTTCCTACAGGCCCAGGTGTCAGTATTCCTGGGATACCAGTTCTCTCTCGGCTGTTTCTCAGTCCCTGTGTCTGGAGCCCTCCTTCCACTGGCTTTTCCCGCACAAGTGAGCGGGTTGCTTTCTCCCTGGGCTGGTTGGCAATGGAGGCCTGGTGGCCCAGGCAGAGGTCTCCTGCCACAGGTGGAAGCAGGCGGCGCCTCCTAATTTTTTGATGCTGTTTAAAATGTCCTTTAAATGATATTTTTATATGTGTGGGGTAGGTCAATGACCTGGGCCCACATTAGATATGTGTGAAGTCCTTCCAGCTCATTTAGGGTTCGTGGGTTTGAGCCACCCGGAGAGCTCAGGCCATGGCTGCCTAGGGGATAGTTTTGTTCTCAGTTTTTCTAATGTTGACTTCAATAACAGAGTTAGAAATATTAGGGGCATTTATAATTGTAAGTTTTATTGTAGCACATGAAACAAATGTGGCCTGTTTTAATATATTTCTTTCACTCAATATACCTACATGACTTCAACACAGTTCATAACATATAAATCAACAAGATATTTTACTTAAAAATACTTTGTCATCCACATCTTCTGTTTTCACGTGCAACACCCTTCTCTTTGGAGCATACACCTTTTGAGAGCTTGGTTATCACTGTGACTGGGACTATTGTATTTGATAGAACAGTGCTAGGCCTTATTATTTCCTTTAAAGTGTGTGTGTGTGTGTGTGTGTGTGTGTGTGTCTGTCTGTCTGTCTGTCTGTCATGGAGGTCACTTTAGGACTGGGTTCTTCCATGCTGTTGAGGCAGGATCTCTTTTGATTATGCATTGCAGACCTAGGTCAACTGGCTTGGATGACTCCAGACAATTCTGTCTGTCTCTTGTTTCTCTATATGAATACTGGGATCATAGATTTCTACCACAGCATCGGACTTTTTTTTTTTTTTTTAAAGATTTATTTTTATTTATTTATTTTTTTATGTATGTGAGTATCCTGTAGCTGTAGCTGTCAGACACCAGAAAAGGGCATCAGATCCCATTACAGATGGTTGTGAGCCACCATGTGGTTGCTGGGAATTGAACTCATTTACCTCTGGAAGAGCAGTCGGTGTCCTTAACCACTGAGCCATTTCTCCAGCCCCAGCATTGGACTTTTTACATGGGTGCTGGGCACTCAGATCAGGCTTGCTCATCCGGTTCTTTTGCCCACTGAGTCATCTCTCCAACCCTCTTTTGTGCTTCATGCAATTTCTTACAAGAGAAGATGACTTCACTGGGTATTGTCCTCTGAACAGCTCTGAATATTGTTTTTCTAAAAACGGTCCAGTTTTCCTGCTCAGTGCCAGAGATATCTTTTTAGATGGAATGCTGTCAGAGGTGTGAACATACATTTGTATGTTCAAATTGAACATGTCTAGGGACAGACAATTTATTCTTCCAGATATCATACCTCTTTCAAATGTGCCCTTCAACTCAATGGTGTAAGCTAATATTCTGAGGCAGGGGGATGGCCCAGTGGGTGAAGTGCTTGCTGTGCAAACATGATGATCTGAGTCTGGATCCCAGAACTCATACAAAGCTAGATATTGTAGTGTGCACACCCATGGTCCCAGGGTTCATATATATAATGATCAAGAAACTCCATGTTAAACAAAGAAGAAGGCAGGAAGACAAAGTTGTCTTCTCCTTCCATACCAGACCATGGGACAGATGTGCTTCACCCACACAAAACACACATGAACATGCAGACACCCATGCACAAGATTAAAGGAAAAACTATTTTGTTATGTTAATTGACTTTGTGGGTGAGAAAACCCAAAAGGGCTCAAAGGCCAGGTGTTCCTCCATGTTTGGGGTCTCAGCTGGGCTTCTGAGGCCTTCTGGGACTCTAGACACTGAGATTGGAGGACCCACCTCAGGAGTGGCATCTTCTCTCATGTGACTGGCACCTCTGTGAGGATGCTGGATTGACACAAAACTCAAAACATAGCAGGCGATTCTAATATATTAAAAAAGTAAGTTGGCTAGTGAGATGCCTCAGTGGGTGAATATGCTTGCTGTGTAAGCCCCACAACTTGAGTTTGACCCCCAGAATCAACAGTGGAAAGAGAACAAACTCCCGCAAGGTATACTGTGACTTACACATATTCGCTGTAGTACCTTATACCTGTGCACATACATGCATATGTATAGACACACACACACACTTACACACACATACACACAAACACACACACACACACCAATAATAATAAACTTCAAAAAAAAATATCAGAAAACATTTACCAGTCTTGGTGGTATGTATTTATAATCTCAGTACTTGGAAGCAAGAGGATCACAAGTTCAGTGCAAGCCTGGGCTACGTAGCAAGACTCTGTCACTCATTCACTCACAAACAAACCTAAATAAGATACAGGCAAAATAGATTTCCCCCAACACTGTAAGGGTAAGGGGACAACTAGGTGATCTCAACATAACAAGTTGCCGAGGTGAGGTGACAGGGACCTTAGGGACAGGAAGGATGACACTGACAACTGAAGTATTAAACAACAATTCATTCTCTGTGAGACCACAGTTTGAGCTGTCTGAAGGGAATAGTAAGACAAATCTGAGGTTTGAATTCTGAAGTTTTGCAGGGATAAGCATATCATTTTGCTTCTTATTTGGGGCTTTAGCTTGGCCAGTTGATGAATTTATAATCTGAGGACCTTGTAGGTTACATCTGTCCAGGTTTTTGAAGGTGTAAAACTGTAGGGACCATCTATGTTCCAGTCCCTTTGATGGGCATCACTGCTGGTTTGAATTGCTTTGGTGGGTGTCTTAGTTAGGGTTTCATTGCTGTGAAGAGACACCGTGACCAAGGCAACTCTTATACATAAAACATTTAATTGGTGCTGGCTTACAGTTTTAGAGGTTCAGTCCATTATCATCGTGGTAGGAAGCATGGCAGCATCAGGCAGACTTGGTGCTGGAGAAGGAGCTGAGAGTTCTATGTCTTGATCTGAAGGTAGCTAGGAAGAGGCTCTCTTCTGTACTGGATGGAGCCTGAGCACTAAGAGCCCTCAAAGCCTACACCCATTTCAACAAGGCCACACCTCCTAATAGTGCCCCTCCTGAAGAGCCAAGCATATTCAAACCACCACTGTGGGCATGGAGACAGAATATCTTCCTGTGTCTTTCTTCACAGGGACAAAGAGGACCCCAAGGTCTCCCTGGACTCCGAGGTGAGGAAGGATGTCCAGGTGTGAGAGGACCTAAGGTAAGTGTGACCTTGAACTTTGAGATTCTTTGCCTTTCCTGTTCTCACCCCTTGAATTGGAGAAGCATCATAATTCTTCACTTCAGTTATGGAATTTTAGCTCCTAAGACTGGAGGTTGCCAGGAAGTAAAAGCTACAAAGAGTTTGCAGGGAGGTGATCCCAGGAGACCCCAAGAATGAAGTAATGATATAAGATAGAGGGAAAGGGACCTAACAAGACAACTATCAGATTCTGCCTGTGGGTGGAGCAAGTCTGTGCTGAGGAGCTCTGGTGGTCACTGTAGAACATGAACCTGAGCCTTAGGCACTCAGACATGAGGGAGCAGGGGGTTCTGTTCCAAATCCCACCAGGAAAGAGTTGGGGGCTGGTCCTAGGAGGAATTAATTCCCTAGTTCCTGACCTGCATTTGGGGAGAGCAGGCTCTGGTTCTGTCGGGTAAGGGGGGAAGAGGGGAGGGAAGACCATCAAGAGTTGAGTGTGCTGATGGTTGGAAGGTAGGCTTGAGAATCCTGAATTTCAACAGCTAAGGGGGAGATGAACAGAATGCCTTTTTAAATAGTTGTATTAAATGGAACGGAAGCTTCCAGGATTAGATGATCTCCTTCAATAAGCTCAGAAGAAATATGCTGATGCTGGTTTGGCCCACTTCCTAGTCACTTCCCAGCCATGTGGCCCATTACCGGCCATCTTGGTCTCGTCCTGACACTTCCTTCTCTATCTGTGTCCAGATAGCGACTTTCCGGATCCCACTTGAGACCCTCTGCCTCTCTCTGGGTACGGAAGTCTTGCCTTTTCCTCTCCTGCCCAGCTATGTGCTGTCCAGTCCTTCGTTTTAATCAATTGGAAGATGGTGGTGAACAATGTACTGAGTCAGGAGATGCTTCCTAACAAAGACAGTGTACCAAAGCCCGACTGCACCCAGATCTCTGGGTACAGAAATCAGCATTTGAATACACAGTGCACAGAAACATTCCCCCAGCATCTTCCATTACATTCACTGGAGAGAGAGAGAGAGAGAGAGAGAGAGAGAGAGAGAGCGCTTCATTTTGATATAATAAGTATATTTTCTTCAAGCACGGAGACCCGACTTTGTAAATGTGTCAAGGGTTTAAAAAGCCCAATCTCCCTCCCTCTCTCTCTCTCTCTCTCTCTCTCTCTCTCTCTCTCACATACACACATATCTGGAATAACACCTCACATGATCTCATATAAGCTAAGCAAGCATTCTGTCACTGAGCTGTATCCCCAGCCCTCAGTCCTTTTTATCTTACTTTTGTTAATACGTCTGGAGTGTATCTACGACTATAGTCTTATTTCAGTAGCTGCACATAGAGGACCCCAGTCGAGCCAAGCCCAGCCCCCTGCTTTCTGCTCTTCCCTATCACCACCCCAACCTCTGGTGATCAGTATTCTACATTTGGGTTGAGTGACAGAATGGTTCTTTTTTTTTTTTTTTAAATGGTTAAGTAACATCCCATTATGAATCTTTATCATATTAACAACCAAAAAACCAACCAAGCAAATCCAAAGCCATTCCTCCATCGATAGGTATCTAGGTTGATTTCCTAGCTTGGCTGTTGTGAATACTGCTGTAGTAAGTGCAGGCATGCAGGTTTTTTGTTTTTGTATTTTTTTTTTTTTTATGGTAACTTCACTCTTTTGGGTCTTAATTATTTTTATTTTTTCATAATTTCAGGGAGCAAGAGGATTTTCGGGAGAGAAGGTAGGATCGCCTTCCCTTCTCCTGCCCTGAGTGGCAGCTCCATTGGGAAACAGTACCAAGTCCATCCCCTGTTCTACAGCTTGAGTAAAATACCTGATTCTAAGACAAGGAAGTAGAGCTTGCGTTGACACTGCATGGCTGATGGGTGACCATTTGGAAGACAGATATTTAAGCTCAAAGAATGTGACATATATTATTTTTAAGCCTGGATAGCTGTATAGTCATTGCACTACCATATGCTTGAGAGAGTTGGCCCGAGTCCACGGTGGGGTGGGGAGAGTGTGGGTCAGGAAGTAACAGGTGGAGGAGGGGCGATGAAATGCAGTCCTCACAGCCAATGAACTTTGAATCCTGATTCAGAATCAAAGTATCTATTTGTTCGTTTATCTGCTCCAGAAATGCACGTGGCACGCCCTCTACATCCCCCCATTACCAGGACGGAGCATTTACCATAGGATATGACCGAAAAGGACTGTGGGGCTGATCTTACTCAGGGGTTTGGGAACCGTCTATCACTCCCTGTAACCTCCGGCAAAACATGTCACATCAATTCCAATTCCAGATCTTGATGTACTTAGTATTGTGTGCTAATTGAATTTTACTTGGGTTTATAAAAGAATTCCTTTAAACTTGATTTACTTGGGTGGACAATAGGTATAAGCCTACTCTTTCACAGGTGTGAAATAGCTTTTATTTGGCTTAGAAAATTCTGATTATTTTTCTTTTCTTTTCTTTTCTTTTCTTTTCTTTTCTTTTCTTTTTTCCAAAACGGGGTTTCTCTGGGTAGCCCTGGCTGTCCTGGAATTCACTCTGTAGACCAGGCTGGCCTGGAACTCAGAAATCCACCTGCCTCTGCCTCCCAAGTGCTGGGATTAAAGGTGTGCGCCGCCACGGCCCGGCTGCTTATGTTTTAAGATAGGTCTCACTGGTTGATTTCTTGATCCTCTTGCTTCAGATTCCTGAGTGCTGGGATTCCAGGCATGGCCCATTTCCAGCTGCAAGGGCCATGTTTAGAACGTGACATCCGTTCGGGATAGTTCATCCAGTTTGGCAAAAGGCTTGCTCATCTTCAGTGCTGAGTTGCAAGAGTCTTTCTTACCCCTTTTACCACGTGTGTCCCCCCTTTTATATGTCTTCCTTTTCCTCCTCCATCTTTTATCCTATCTCCCCCCTCCCTTCTTCTGCCTGGAATGATATGAAAAAGCAGTAAGAAAGGGTTTTAGAAGACCAAATTGTTACTTTTTAATAATTGGACGTGGAGTTAACATTGTTTCAGCAACTCTGCAGTCTTCTGCCAGCAGAAAGAGAAACACTAGCAAGGAAATCAACATACCAGAAGCACCCCACCTTGAGCTTCCTGTTTCTAACACCTGCCCTTCCTTTCCACAGGGCAACCCTGGTGAGGAAGGTGTCGGGGGCTTGGATGGAGAACAGGTATGGAATTCTCTTGCTTTATATTTTCTGCTCACTACTCTAGCATTAGTGTGTGTGTGTGTGTGTGCGCGCCACTGCATACATGCCAGAGGTCAGGTTGCAGTAATTCATCTCTTCTTTCATTTTGTGCATCCTGGGGATTGAATTCAGATAGTCAGGATTGGCAACAAATGCCTTTACTTGCTAATCCATCCATCCATCCATCCATCCATCCATCTATCAAGACAGGATCTCATTGTGTAGTCCTGGCTGGGCTGGCACTTGCTATGTAGACCAAGTGGGCCATGAACTCAGAGCTTCTCCTGATTCTGCCTCCTGAGTGCTGAGATTAACCACGACTGGCTCCTGATCTTTTCACCAACCACCTTCTGAGAAACATCTCATATCAATATTTTAAATTAATTATATAAAACTTTACAAGGGTGATTATTTAAAAAATTGGAAACTTTAATTTTTTCATTGGCAAACCAGACTAAAGAAAACCTTTTCCTACACACACACACACACACACACACACACACACACACACAATGTACTTGATCATGCACCCCCATTATCTTTTCTTATCTCCTCCATTCTACTGAACCCCTATTCTTCCCGAGTCCCCTGCCTATTTTCATGTCATTTTGTTTGTGGCCCACTGCTTTTCGTCAGGGGTGGCTGCATTAGCATGGGTGGGAGTGACTCATTTAAGCAAGGGCAGCTTGCCAGTGGCTACAGCAAAGGACTAGGATGCTCACCTTACAGCATTCACCATGGCTTCTCCTGGGAGGGTGTGGTCTCTCCACTGTGTGGTGGAATGTTGAGGACCAGTCTTGTGCATGCAGCCGCTGCCACCATGAGTTCATGGTGTAACAGCTGTGCTGGATCCAGAAGACAGCTTTACATGCTTTCCTCACTGTCTGCTGCCTCTCATAGTATATCTGCCCCCCACTTTCACAGTGTTCCCTGAGCCTTGGAGGGGAAAAGAATCCTTTATTTCACAGAGTCCACAGTATTCATTAAGAAAAAAAAAAATCAAGTTAGGGGGCTGGAGAGGTGGCTCAGTCAGTGGTTAAGAGTACTGACCGCTCTTCCAGAGGTCATGAGTTCAATTCCCAGCAACCACATGGTGGCTCACAAGCATCTGTAATGGGATCTGATGCCCTCTTCTGGGGTGTCCGAAGACAGTGTTAGGGTACTCATAAACATAAGATAAATCTAAAAAAAAAAAGATTGACCTAATGATTCTTTAAAAAAATTAAGTTAGTATGTAAAATTCATGCTTGTTATTTAATAGTTGATCTCTTATGCATCTTTGTACATATTTTCTAGTATCCTTTATTCTGTTTGTTTGTTTTTTCAAGACAGGGTTTCTCTGTATAGTCCTGGCTGTCCTGGAACTCACTCTGTAGACCAAGCTGGCCTCGAACTCAGAAATCCTTTATTCTTATTTACCTTCTTCTCCTACTTTTCCTCTCCCCCTTGCTTCTCTTACTCCACCACAAATAATCTGCTCATCTGCTCTCAGTCTGGCATCAATACTGTTACAATGAGGACAGCGTTTCCTGATTGGTCCTTTTTTTTTTTTTTTTTTTTTTTTGATATTTACTTTATTTACATTTCAAATGTTTTCCGCTTTCCAGGTCTCCCCTTTGGAAACCCCCTATCCCATCCTCCCTCCCCCTGCCTCTATGAGGGTTCTCCCCCACCTGCCCATCCACTCCCGTATTCCCTCCCTAGCATTCCCTGGGACATCTAACACCTTCCGGCTTTGAGATTTGTCCCTTCTCAGCACTTTGAAAATGCCTTCTTTGTTTCTGTCTTCTTTTGTCTTAGATTTTCATTATTACTGCTAAGAAGCTGTCAAAATAATTATTTCTCAGCAAGCAGCATTTCAAAAATATATATCAGGTTGCATAAAAAATGTTCCCCATTGCTGTTAGTTTTGACAGTTTCAATAAGATGTCTCCGGGTGTAGGTCTCATTTTATTTATTCTGCTTGGAGCTTGTTAAGCTTTTGGATCTATCTATGCCTACAGATCTTAGAAAATCCGTAGAAAATTACCCTATTGAGGTTTTTAGCTTTTGTAATATATTCGCCAGCTTCCTGTCACATAATGAAATACCCAAGGTGATTTGCATATTAGAGAGAAAAGGTTCATTTTCTTTTGTTGTTCATGATTTCAAGTCCATGGTTGGGTAGACCCATTTCTCTTAAGCCCTCGGTGGGGGAGTCCCAGAAGAGAATGGTGGAGAGCATGTGGTGGAGAGATCTGCTCACTTCATGATTGGGAAGAAGGAGAAAAAAAAGAAAGGACTGGGGTCCGAGGGTTCCTTTCCAGGGCTCAATCTAGTGGCCTGAGGACCTCCCACCAGGCCCCACCTCTTTAAGGTCCACAGCATCTCCAAGCGCCAGCACAGTGGGATCAAGATGTAGCACTTAGACTTCGAAAGACGGAGACATGCGAGACACAAAGCATAGCATCTGTTTACTCTTTAGGGGTTGAATAGCTTTTTCTTGGGTTGCCTAAGACCATGGAGAAACCACAGATATTTGCATTCTTGAGCTTTGGTTTCTAACTTACTATTTCTGACTTCACTGGCTTTTACTCTGCTATTTGACATGTCAGTACAATTTTAGATCCACTTATTTTTTTTTTTCCAGTTTGAGAAGTTCTATTTGATTCTGTTAAAAGGTTACCTACTTTTTTTCTTCATTGAGAACCCTAAGAATTTCTTTTTATTTGTCGTCTTAATGTACCTAATCTGGTAACTGAGATTGTTTTTGGTGTGAGAGATACTCAGAGCCCCTGATTGTCAAAGGTGCTAATGCACATTCCCACTCTTGGCTAGAATGTAAAATGACACGAAGAAAGCTTCCAGACCAGTAAGATAAAGATGCCATGTCTATTTTATTTTTCTTTTCTTAGGGTGATCGTGGAGTTGCAGGGTTGTCTGGAGAGAAAGGAAGCAGAGGCCGTCGGGTAAAGTGTGAGGGTGCTTTTCCCTGTCATCTTTCTGATGCATCATCAGACACCAGCAGTTTAAGTGGTGGGAAGGACTCATCTCGTGGTTTTCAGTCTGAGTGTGAAAGGCAGGTCATGTTAGATGACCCTTTGAAAGCTTTACTCGGGACTTGAAGGGTGGACTGTGAGCCGAGTTGCATGAATGTAGGACTTAACCCTTGTGCTTTATACTGTGAGTGGGTCACTCTGTGGCTCGTAAGCTTTTTATGGGTCCCTGTCACTGATGCCGTTGCCTTCCGCCAGAACCCTTTAGCTTCCCTCCCAGCCACACTATACCACCCTTTGCCTCTAGAACATTCCTAACATTCTAACATTCCTCATGCTTACCTGCTCCTGTGTCTTGGCAATGTTGGTGTTGCCCCTCCTCCCGTGCATACCTTTTCCACGATTCCATCTTCAGTGCTCATTTGAACATTGACTTGTCTGGTTACCTTTCCTTCTTTCTCATGATAGTTTCCCTGATGTTATGGGAGACTTTTCCTGGGGGTGTGTGAACCAATGCCTCCTCACCCCAGATAGCAAACCAAGGACAGACCAAAGTAATGATTTTTCTAGAGCCTCACTTAGTGAATGATGAGTTTATTGGGATTACTTACAAGTGTCTGGGTGAAAAGTTATTTATGGGCTATGTATGACTCAAAAGAAACTGGATCACCAAAAGGCCCACCACAGCATGGCGATGACTCACAGAGACGGCACCCTGCAACTCCATGTATGATTGCAGACAACTGGATAGGTCAGGTTACAGAATCTCCTCTAGCAGAGTCTCTGGATGTCAGAGCACCTCCTCTTCCCACATTCATAACTGTGGGGAGGCCTTTTGAGTCTTAGATGTTTCAGGAACTTCCTGAGATTTGTGAGTTGCTTACTTCCTGAATCTAAGGTAGCCTTCCTCCAGGATAAAATGTTTCAGTTAGGAGTAGTTGCTACACAACCCTCCACTATGCCTGTTTGTAGGGATCTCTTTCTTCTTTGTGTCTTTGGTGGTGATTATTTTCTGTTTCCTGCCCTAAATTTAGTTCTGCATAGGGGAAGGGAAATACCTGTTGCATGTACTTTATCTCTCCCATTCTGTGCCCATGGCAGACCTTACTAATTGAGCATAGACTCCACCTTGGCTAGAGGAGCCATCTCAACACAGACTTAGAGTCAGTGTCTATTGATTGCTAGGTTTACATAGGAGGTTAAATTTATTTGCTTGTCATAGTTTGTACTCTGTGTGGAATAGAGGTTGTGCTTTTATTTCTGGGGTGTGTGGTCAGTGATGTGGATCAGCTTCCTGATAGGGAAACAGAAAGAGAGACCCAAAAGCTACATCTCTTCCTTAAGGTTTTCTTTCCAACTAGAAAGTCTAACTAAAAACCAGAACTTTGGGGCTCATAGTTTGCAGACAGTGGGGGACACCATGCTTCCTTAACATAAAAAGTTTTATGTTTCAGTTAAATTGAGATAAATTCAATAAATATCCATCAGGTGCCTCCTACCCGTAACAGCATTTTGCTATCCACAGGGAGTGGTTCAACAATAAATAAGTCCTGGCTATGGCTAACAAAGGGTTAATAACCTATACAGGAAATATAGTTTATACAAAGACAAGACACAAGGTATACCATGATAAAGGATGTCAATGGTATAAGTAAAGTATTACTTGACACAATTGAGAAAAACACATGGGATCTTTCTGCTTTGTTTGGTCAATTATCAGTATCAGCTGAGCTTCTATTGGAATCCAGACATACTTTAGAATGGATGGTAAAACCAGATGTGACTCTGGACTTCAGGACTGGCTTTCCTGGGGAGATACCGACATTGGTCAAGAAATCGTGAAAGTAGATATATGATTGCCACTGAAGTGAATACATAGGTAGAGAAATGACAGGATGGGGACTGGCCACTGCACCCAGGATGTGTTGAAGTGTAGAGGACAAAGGACCAAGATGGCTCCCATTGGGACTGAGGCATTTGAACAGGGAGAGAGGGGACCTCAGAATTCCAGGGACCATGGGAAATTGGGTATTTTTTTCAGACCACTGTGAGAGTAGATGGGAGAAAGACACCAAAACAGGGTATTTCTAGTCATGAAAAAGTCACAGGAAGACGTAAAGGCTAGGAGGAATGTCCTGAAAGACAAGGTCAATTCCACACAGCTGTTTATGGCTTTAGTTTTTCCTCCCACTTAGTCATTAGGGGCTATTGGCTGGGGCTGGGTAAGAGAGGCTACAGGCATGAGGGATGACTCTGGAAGCACAAAGTAGGAGTTGGAAAGGACCTAGGGAGAAGTACAAAAAACCAGATACCCCGTACCCAACTCTTTATTGAACATTTTAATAAGGTCGTGCCTTACCCCCTAAGTGCTGTGGTGTGTATCAGCGATCATGCTTCCTCTCTCCACTGTGGACTCTGCTAACCCTACCGAGATGCTGGATAAAGTTGTCCCCCCTGCTATGTGACCTGTTCCTCCTCCTCCCCCCATGTGATTCTTTATAGGGCATCAGGAAGAGGTGAAAAGACCAAGGGCTGAGACAGTGGGGAGACCTGGGTCCTACTGTGTGCAGAAGAATTAGTTCCTGAGATGTGAGAGTCAAGTGTGCTGATACTCCGCAGGGCCTGGCAGAGGGAGGATTTGCAGAAACAATAACTAAATGTCTACCTTTCAACCATAACGCTCAGACTGAAAATTTTAAGCCCCAAGGACTGCCCTTAAAACCTGGTCCCCCATCTTCCCTTTATACTTTCCTTCTAAGCATCGAGTGATTTTATGATGTGATTCATTTTTCATTATTTTTCTTTGTAAATTAAGGGCTTGACAGGTCTGCCTGGACCAGCTGGACCTCGTGGGGAGCCTGGGCTGAGGGGAGATCCCGTGAGTGATGACTGTGGGTTTTCTTCTGCTTCAATTCCTTGGTCGTAAGAGCCATGCAGAGGCTAAGAATGATCTGGTGTTGGTTAATGGGGCATCTGCTCAGTCTGTCTTTACTGCATTGAAACGAGCTAGAGATCTGAGGGTAAAAGCATCTTACAGACGATCTGGGTGTGGAAAGAATTGGGGTTTTAATTGGGTTGGGCCTCTGGGATTATTGAGTAAACAGATCTGGACAATGGAAAGGGTCCTCCTTGATCCCCTTCCTCCCTGCCCCACCCCTCCTCCCTTCTCAGCTGGAGCTACAAATAGAACCTAGAGCCCTGCACCTGCTATGCCGTTATTCTGCCTCTGAGCCAGCTCCCCAGCCCTTCCTCCTTTCCCTTAAAACCGGTCCTCCTTTGGTCTCTTCCTTTCCCTTTCTTTCCTTCTTTTTCTTTTTCTTTTGCTGTCCATTTGAGGAAGGCTACCTTTTGTTTTCTTAGGGGAATCCTGGAATTGATAATTTCATCCAAGGCCCCAAAGGAGAAAAGGGAAGGCATGGACATCAGGTAAGATGCTGTACTTTCATGCAGGGATGACTACATGCTCTTTCAGAACACTTGGATACTCTGGCTGAATCCCCATCGGCTGAATCCTCGTCCGTCGGAGATGGGGCAAAGCCACAGGACTCCCATCTTCCGTGGAGACAGGAGCCCTGACTGCCAACCTCCCCTTACATCCTAATCCTTGAGTTCTTGTCTTTACCATTTCTTTTCCTTACACAAGCCCCCCCACCCCCCTCAACAACCTTAAACATCGCCAGTCTTTAGGTTCTTTCCTACAATGAAAGCCTCACCTCAGGGAGGTCTAGACTCCTCTCTGTTGTGAGTTTCCCCGCTCCTGGGATGCTGTGATGATTTCAAAGTCATTATGCAGCTGGCTTGCTTTCCATCATAGCTGGAGCTGACTGGTGCAAATTGGGTGGCAGGCAGTTGTAAAGATGAGATGTCTGTCTAGTTCTGAAGGCTGGAGCCATCACAGTGGAAGACATTCGAGAGGGAAAAGAGACTCGTCAGCTTGACAGATGCTAATGTCTTAGAAGCCAGTTTTAGATTTTTATGTCTCAGACATTAAAATGCACGATTCTGAAACATGCCGAAGATAATGAGTGTCCCAGTCCTCATAACTCATTGTTCCCAATTTCTGGGCATGAGGTCTGGATAGCAAATATCTGCAGCTGGTGGGGAACCTTGATTTACTTTGAATTCCTGTTTTGGATCCTTTAACGAAACCATAGGGCATTGGTTCTCCTGCTTAGAGTGTGACTAGCTAGAATCCATGTTATGTATGTCCAGGTTCTGAGTGGAATTCAGCTTGAGACAAGGTAATTTTTATGTCACTGTGTGGGAAAACTGTTTTACCCTGTTGTTAGTTATGGTTGTATTGTACAAACAGCCTTGAGTTGTTTCTCTCAGTGAGTTGAGATCAGAGAGCCCCATAACACAGAGAGGAATCAACCCTTAACTCCTAGGCCTCCGGATCCTCATCTGGAAGATGGGTAGATTAACCATTTGGTTTCTGTGAGTCATTGGTTGTCATGGTAAGAAATGTCGTGAATGCAGCGTAGCCATAGAATGCTCATGGCTTGCTGCTAGAAAAGAATCCAGGCTTCCGAACACACTTTTCAGTATGGTGGCCACTACAGCACCACAACTGCAGTGAGAGTCTCAGGGCCAGAGCTTCCAGAGGTCTCCATCTTTGACGTTAGTCTGTTGACTAAATTGACTCCATTCTTGTGTGTGGAACAGACCTTGTAACTGTTTCAGATTGTGCCATGTCTGATTGAAGTTTGTATTGCTTGTGGTTTCTCTTCCTATGCTGGGCTCAAAGAAGGGTGTTAATGAATATCCTTTGAATTAGATGATAGTAAATTACTCCTTTACATAAGCCATGCTTGCTGATATTAGATTCTGCCTGCGATTAGAAGGCAGACCTCTAGGGGGCAGTCTTTCCTTGCTATTATTTCTGAGAGGCCCTGATCAGTGTCACAGTTAAGTCTGGAGAATTCCTCCATGAAATGTGTTTCCAACAAAGCAGAGAAATTGTATTACATGGCTAGTGTAAGAAGGAGTGGAGAACCGTTTGTGCAGGTCAGGAGTGTAAAAGCAATCTCAGAGAGAGAGGGAGAGAGAGAGGGAGAGAGAGGGGGAGGGGGAGGGGGAGGAGGGAGGAGGAGGGGAAGAGGGAGAGGGACACACATCCACAGAGACAGAGAAAGACAGACAGACACATACACACAGACAGACACATACACACAGAGATAGAGAGACTGAGACAGAGAAATTCCCATGCATGTGGGGGCCTGGGGTTGACACTGAGTATCTTCCTTAAAGCTGATCATGGAGCACTAGAAAGACTTAGCTCCAATTATTATCACTGCAGTGATCTTAAAAATAATTAACAATTAGACTGGGACTGTGGCTCAGTTGGTAGAGTGCTTGGCTAGCAACGCATAAACCCCAGTACATATAAACTGGGCATGGTGGACATGTCTGTAAGCCCAGTAATTTGGAGGTCATAGGCAGGAGGACTGGAAGCTGAAGCTCATCCTTGGCTCCATAGTGAGCTCTAGGTCACTCAGGCTGTATATATAAAGATCCTGTCTCAAAAAAAAAGTACAGGATAAAGTAATCAGCATCTAATAATCAAAGATGACTCTTATACACGCTTACATTCACATGGTGCAGTAGTGTTGGGCAGTGAAACATAACAAGGAGAACTATTTATTTCTGGCGGTGGTTTGATACAGTCTTACTATGTAGCCCAGGCTAGCCTCAAACGCATTGTCTACCTTCCTGCCCTGGCCTTCTAAGTTCTGGAATTACAGGCATGAGCCGCCATGCTTGGTTTTCCACATATTTTCCATTCCTCTCCATTCCTCTCCCCCACACCCTTCTCTTTCTGCTGGGAATTAAAACTGAGATCTTTTGATGTCAGGCAAGTACTGCACCAGTGAGCTACGACATCAGCTGGAGCACTGTTTCTCTATATGGAAAACACCCCTGGTGCAGCAGTAAGTGAAAAAAAACCAGGTTTACGCTAGTGTATTCAACTAGAGACCAAATGTATATGGTAAAAATATACAGAGTGTACACATTGCATTCCCTGCACATTCTGAGTTATTGACATAGTTCGTGAAGAACTCACAGTAGTTTTTATTTTAAAAAATTCTAGATCCACAGGGGAAAAAATATGGTTGTAGGAATGAACTGTAAACATCATCATATCTGCTTTCTATCCATGGGTGTGAGTGTGTACATGTGTATGAGCATGTGTCTGTGTGTGTGTGTGATGTTTTCTTGAGCCACTTGAAGATTAATTAAGGACATTAGAGCACATAACCATATGTATCCAACAGGCATAGTTTAAGAAAAAGGAAACCCTCGTGGAGACAGGGCGCCGGGGAGGAGGTATGGGATGTGGAACAGTCGGAGAGTGGACCGGGAGGGGAATAAAATCTGGAGTTTAAAATAAATAAATAAATGAATAAATAAATAAATAAATAAAAGATTTTTAAAAAACAAAGAAAAAAGGAAACCATTTCTATGTTGACATGACAGAGACGTCACACTAAAGAAAGAGTGTTTATACAACATTGCTTTCTTTTTAAAAAAGTTTTAAACATTGAAATAGATTACATCACTTCCCCATCCCTCTTCTCCCTCCAGCCTTCCCCAGCTACCCCTCAAAGCCCTCCCACTCTCAAATGTCTTTATTACATACATGTACATGTACGTGTCTGCACAAATACACACACAACCTGCTGAGTCCATTTCTGTTTCTTGTGCCACATATAAATAATATTATTTTCTAACATCCAGTCCATGGTCATTTTTCTACTTTTCCCATGTCTTAGTTTGGGCTACTGTAACAGAATACAGTTGACAGGTTGTATTACACAACATTTGTTTTTCACAGCTCTCGAGTCTTGGAAGTCAGAGACCGAGGCACCAGAAGACTTGGTGTGTGACGAGGGCCCAGTTCCGGCTTCATGCGTTGCCTTCTTGGCTGTCACCTCTCAGAGAGAGGGCTGGGACACATCACACCAATTCCATCCTCATGACCCAGATCACTTCTCAGAGGCGGTATGCCTGATCCCTTCACATTGGGGATTAAATGTCAACATGTTTGTCTTAGGGGAAGCAAATCAATGGCCATCTTTCATAGTTCTGGCAGGTCCTGTGCTGACTGCTGGGGAGAAGGCCATCTGTGGCATTATAGCGCTGACCCCTGGATTCTGTAATACCAGCTTGCCAATAAGATGTGTTCACTGATTCAAGATGGACATGAATCCAGTATTAGAACGGTCACTCCGTCACTCCTGAATTGTTCTTTACCCCTGTCTTTGTCATCGTCCATTGTCAGAGCATCTTGCCATTTTTAGTTTTCCTTAGTTACAGCTGTCACCCCGTTGTGTGTTTGTTTATATGACATTGAGATTCCCGACCAATTCTTTTGCTGAACACCACTCCCCTGCCCCATAGCACTTGTCTGATTCTTTCTCCATATGTAGAGACAGATTAATCGTTTTTTAAGCAGATGATTTAGTAATGCTCTTCGAGAGTTTGGCTTGGTTTTGGTGATACTAGATTTGACCACTTCATTGAGCACATGCTCACCAGCTCTCTCTACTGTGGATATGTTTTCTCTCCTTTCTAATGAATAAGTCATTTGAGGAATGACACTTCTTCAGGACTGTAAGTTTTCTGTTTTCCGACAGCCTTTTACCCAGTGGCTCCAGCATCTGTCCCAGTAATTACTTCACTATGCTGGAGGCAAAATGCGGTCAGCTGTGGAATCGAGAAGGCAATGCATCTTCTAGGAAAGACTCTCTCTTATATCCAGATCTATTATGAGAAGCTTTGTTTATAGCCTTCTCCCACATGCAACTCATTTCAAAAAGAAGTCTGTAGAAGTAGCACTTACTACAAAATCTGGGGTTATGGAAAACACGTAGAAGAAAAAATTAATATTTCTAGTAGCCGAGAACTTTCTAAGCATATAACAGCAATCCCTCCCCAGGAAATCTGGGAAGATCCCAGGGGCTTTGTTTGTAGCATATGGCATATATATGTATATGTACCTCTGTGTCTGTGTGTGTGTGTGTGTATGTGAGAGAGAGAGAGACAGAGACAGAGACGGAGACAGGAACAGAGAGAGACACAGGAAAAGAACACGTGCATGTGCCATGCATGGGACACATGTTGGAGGTCAGCATACAACTTGTGGGAGTTGGTTCTCTCCATCCACCATGTGGGTTCTGGGGATCAAACTCAGGTTGTTGGGCTCTGGCAGCAAGTGCTCTTAGTTGCTGAGCCATTTTGCTGGCAGTCCACCTTATGTTTTGGGACAGGATCTCTTCTGTGGCCCTAGAGCTCGCCAGCTCAGCTAAGCTGGTTGGCCAGTGAGCTCTGGGGATCCATTTGTCTCTGTCTCCAAGCACTGAGGCTCTGCCTCAATGTGGGTGCTGGCGTCCTGGCTCAGGTCCTCATGCTTGTCTCACAAGTGTTTCACTCATCCAGTCATGTCCCCAGTCCCTGCTTGTCACCACTGTAGAGGAGAGGAGAGCCGAAAAAATGAGGTCGATGAAAGTCTCATGCAATAGCCAACTTTATTTAGAGCATCAGACAATTTATACTTTGAGGTTTAAGCAAAGTCATATGAGCAATGTTCCTAAGTTCAAGCTGTATAAAATCACAAGGGCAGGCCCTTCCCGGAAACAATGTAACAACGGTATCCAAGTAACAATGGTAAAATAATGGGTATTCTGAGGTAAACCCACCCCTGTTTACTATACCTGGGAGGAATGGCAAAAGCACATTCCAAGAACAAACTGGTGTTTAGAAGAAGCAGAGGTCGCAAGAATCGCCTTGCTTTCTTGGTGATGTCTCACAATATCCAGGATTCTCCTCACACAGCTCCATTCTCGGACTGTGTTCTGACACTTAGTATAATTTTTTTTTTCCTTTCAAAAATGAGGAATTGTCATTTTTCTTTATTTGGGATAAAATTATTCTTTCATATAATTGAGCATACCTTAAAGAGCAGCACCACACCATATACTGTCTTCTACTTTGTAAACAAACCAACAAAACCAACCAAACAACAAAGCTTTGACTGTTTCCCACTTGTGTGCGATGTATCTTGACCTTGACCATGTCCTCTCCTGACACTTCCCTTCATACAACCTTCCCACCTTCACAACTTTTCATCCTTTTATTTTTTACTTTTTGAAACCCACTGAGAGCAGTCAGTGTTGCCGCTGGAATGTTGACTGGTCTTGCCGGCTTGATCTTGTGAGGGGTAAGCATATTTGCAGTGAGGCCGTGAGTACAAAGCCACCTCGTGTCTGAAAGACAGCATTTTGAGGCACTCCTCCTTACCCTCAGATGTTACATGCTTCCCATGTCTCCTGTTCAATGTCATCTTCACAGAGACATCCTATTTAGAGCCGAGCATCCATCAGTCATGTTCACCAGTTGTGAGTCTCTGCATTAGCTGCTATCCATTGCAGAAGAAGCTTCTCTGGAATGGTTGACAGTAGCTCTAGTCTATGGGTTTAAGCAGAGGTATTTAGAGCACAGTGTGACAACATTCCATGTATTGAAACAACAGTGGCGGGTTCCCTGTAGGGCTTCTGATCTCCACAGCTATGAGCTTTTGACCAGATTTACTACACTACACATTGATTCCCTCCTGGGGAGCAGGCTTCAAATCTAAATCTAACCTAAATTTAAATCTAAATCTAATCATTGGTTATCCCCATAACTTTCATGCCAATATTGAGGTAGTGAACACATCTTACTTGGCAAGTTGATATTGCAGAATTTAGAGGTCAGTACAGAGGTCAGTGCTGTGTATCACTATTGATGACATACCCCCACCCCCACCCAAGGGCCTGAATGGTACCTTTTCTCACCATGAAAACTAGCCATCAAGGAGGAGGTTTTCAGATCATTTCTGTTGATATTTCTGTAACCAAAGTGTATTGTTTCTTTAGTAATAGGCTGTGATAGTTTGTATATGCTTGACCCCAGGAGTGGCACTATTAGGAGGTACAGCCTTGTTGGAGTAGGTGTGTCACTGTGGGCGTGGGCTTTAATACCCTTGTCCTAGCTGCCTGGAATCCAGTCTTCTGCTAGCAGCCTTCAGATGAAGAGGTAGAACTCTCAGCTGTTCTAGCCCCACATCTGCCTGGATGCTGCCATGTTCCCACCTTGATGATAATAGACTGAACCTCTAACCTGTTAGCCAGCCCCAGTGAAATGTCATCCTTATAAGGCTTGCCTTGGTCATGGTATCTGTTCACAGTAGTAAAACCCTAACTAAGTCATAGGCCCTTCCTGTCTAGTTCTGGTGGACAGTAAAGAGCAACAGTAAGAGTCTAAGTCTCTAGGGCTGTTGTAACCAATAACGTGTAAGAATGTATCCGAGATGTTCATCTAATAACCTGTCTTCTGGGGGGGGGGTGTCAACTGTGTCAAAACACCTTTTTAAAAATGGTTTTTAATTAGCTTACTAAGCAGTGGCTTTCTATAAGTGTTTTTTGTACATCCTCAGCTTAAGTTAACCCACCCCTCTTCTCCCCTTTCCCATCCCTCCTGCCCCACCCATACTTTAACCTTTAACCCCAGTATTTCCCTTCTCTAATATTTATACCATCTCCTCATCTCTTAAGCACTTAATAAACTTAAACTCAAACAGATTTATTATTTATGTTGACTTTAAGGGTCACCAAGAAATGATATGAAAAGTAAAGATGTAGAATGGTGTTTATTGTATGATCCCACCTGAGTTTATAAAAAAACCATACATTTGTATCTTCTTGGGCAAGCATAACAATTTTGAAATTCTACACGAAATAATTGGTTCTCAGTGGTTGCTTATCGTTGTCACTGTTCTCTGGTTGTGAAGAGACACCATGACCAAAGCAACTCTTGTAAAATGAAGCATTTAGTTGAGGGCTTGTGTACAGTTTCAGAGTTAGTCCATGGTCATCACAGCAGGAAGCAGACAGCAGAGAGAGAGAGAGAGAGAGAGAGAGAGAGAGAGAGAGAGAGAGAGAAACAGAGACACTGACTGACTTGGCTTGGAGTGGCCGTTCGAAACCTTGAGGCCCACTCCCAGTGGCACACCTTCTCCGACAAGGCGACTCTTACTCCAACAGGGCCACACCTCCTAATCGTTCCCACCAGTTCACCAAGTGGGTACTGAGCTTTCAAATATATGAGCCTATGCAGGGCGGCCTCATTGAAACCACCACACTACCATAGAGCTTAAGATTTTCTTTCTACGTTTGCATTCTTTAATTATTATGCAGTGTTTCTTTCTTCATGTGTTTGTGTTTGTATTATGTGCATGCATGGGTGTATGTGTGTTTGAATGCATGTGGGCATATGTGTGTGTACATGTTTGTGGGAGGCCCAAGGCTGACACCAGGGATCTTCCTTGGTTGCTCTCTACCTTAGTCTTTGGAGCAGAATCTCTTGATAGAACCCAGAGCTCATCAATATAACTAGTCTAGCTAATAGAACCCAGAGCTTGTCAATGCAACTAGCCTAGCTAATAGAACTTAGAGCTCATAAATGCAACTAGCCCAGCTACCCGGCTCTCTTGCTCTGGGAATCCTCTTTTCTCTGCTTCTGAACCCTAGGGTTATAGGAGGACTCCACATGCACCTGGCATTTACTCGGAGTCCTGATGATCTGATCTCTTGTCCTCAAGTTTTCCTGGCAAATACCTAACCCTCAGGATCATCTGTCCAGCCCCATTGTGTGTGTGTTAAATCACAACACATTTAATTTCTTCAAAAACCCCTCAACTATTTGAGAATAAACATTGGAATCCTAAAGAATATGACGACATAGAGTCAGCATCCTGAAAATGTAATTCAGAGTGGAAAAGCCAAATTGAACAGTCTCTGATCGAAAGCACACAGAAGACCCAGTGGTCAGTAAGTGCTTTGGTCTTTCAGATGATTTCTCTTCCCAATGCTGGCATCTCAGCATGTAGACATACACTTTCATTTGTATATTTGACATTATCTGATCTTAAACCCAAAATCATCACCTCCTTAAATGTTGAAAATACAGCAATATTTAAAGTCTGTAGAATATTTAATGTCCTCAAAGAGATATAATGAGATGGACATGGTGCTTCACACCTGTAATCTCAACATGAGGAAGACTGAGGCAGGGGGATTGTGAGATCCCTGTTGGTCTGGGCTAGTATGAGTCTCTGTCTCAAAAGATAAAACCAAAACCTGGGTGTGATAGCACATGCCAGTAACCCAATACTTGGTTGGGAGGAAGATCTAGAGTTCAAGGCCACCCTTAGCTACATAGTGAGTTCAAAATCAGCATGAGCCACAATATAATGAGAGAGAGAGAGAGAGAGAGAGAGAGAATGTTTCCACTAACACATATCCTGCCCCTTCCATGCAGCTCTGCCTTGAAATTTTCACCCTTTCTTGGAGTTTTGATAAATATTTTAAAAATTATTGCATAATGTTCCGGTCAATGTTTGTACCATATTTGACTACAACCCACTAGCATTGTGGGCCTTACTGTTTGAGAATTTAGTCTTTCCTAAATAACAGAGTAACAAGATGCGGTGTTTGCTTCAGGGTTACATCCTTTCCTCCTCCTTCCCAGTGAGGGAGCAGGCAACTTCACTGAGTGATCTTCCATGGCGTTCTTGCTGGGGATTGTAAGCATACAGTTTTTGCGGCCTACTTTTAATAAGCGTTCAACCTCTCCTCTAGCCCAGCACCCAGCAGGGGTAGTGGGAGAGAAAAGTTACTAGGATGTGGGGGCAGTGGACCTGTTCAGCAATAGTTTTTTGGGGGGCGAGCTTGATCTTCTTCCTTAGCAGTTCAGTCCTGTAGCAAACACCAAATACGATTCAGCAGCTGCAGACCAGTCCGCTAGGCAGGCAGACACCAGGCACAAACCTGCAGCTGTAGTTCAATCCTGAAGAAACTGCCAGGCTCTCCAACCCCCCTAAGGCGAGCGGCTGAAGCAGCAAGCTGCCACAGGAACCTCACAAGCAGTTCTGGGATGAGTTTCTCTCAATGGAGGCTTTATCATAAAGTTTAGCTCAACAACACTAAGGTGAACCAATACATGTGTGTTGTTAGTGACGAACAAGGAGTCGAACCAAACCAATGCTCTGTGCTTGTCCCTCATGGCCTGTGGCATTTATACTCCTTCATCAAGCCCTCTTTCATGTGTTTGCTATATCAGAACATTCTTTCACCTGTGTCTGCTTCAGGAAAACAGTCTTTCACGCGTTTGCTTTAGCAAGACATCCTATCACCTGTGTGCCCCAGTAAAACATCATTTGACATAATTAACTTTCCAAAGAGCTAGAAGTTTCCACTTCAGGGCATCCTATGGTGTTTCCATTTCTCTGGATTCTGCCCACTTCTGACTCCACAGAGGTGACAGCAGAATGCCTTCTCATGGTGGCTGTGATATCTTTCTTCCTGTCACCACCTATATATATGCTTTGTGTTGGTCCCTCCATGCTCAGAGAGACACAACTTCCCACCTTCTCCTCTACCTGCCACTCAGGACCTTGCATGGCACTTGTATGATGGAAAATGCAGTATGTTTAGATACTGGGCATAGCTTGTTCAAGAACATGACCACTGTCATAGTATCATAGGCTTTGTGCTATTAACATAGCCCTCAGCAGGGTACGATAACATATTGGTATTTAGAAACATGAAAAGTGAATGTCATTACTTCTTTGTGTGCGCGTGCCTGTGTGTCCATGTGTGTCCATGTGTGCACGCTTAGAATTATATGCATGTGTGTGCACTTGTGTACATTTGTGTATGTTCATCTGTGTGTGTATGTGTGTATGCATGTGTGTGTCCATGTGTGCATGCTCATGACTGTGTGCGCGTGTGTGTGTACACATATGCATGCTCATGCATGTGTGTGTGTATGTGTAGGTCAGAAGTCTGAATTGCGCATCTTCCTTAATTGCTCTCGCTGCATGATTTTTTTGAGACAGGGTTTCTCACTGCTCATAGTTTCTGCTAAACCATCTGGCCAGTGAGCCCCTGTCTTTTACCCACCCGTGCAGGGATGACAGGCACACAGCTCTGTGCTCAGTTTTTATGTGTCCTCTGGAGAGCCACACTCGGTTCCTTATGTTCACACAGTAGGCACTTTACCCACCGAGCTGGGGATCGGTGCTTGAGCGGCGCTAATAGACATTCTACCTCCTTACTTCCAGTATGATAGTTACCAGCCCTATGCACTTGTCGAACCCTTGGGAGGTAGCCAGGTTCCATTCATTGTATCTAATTTTAGGTAAGTTGAATCATCACATATTGCCAGCAGCTTTGGCATCGGACAACTCAAGCCTATGGAATAAAACCAGGAGTCTGTGGCATTTAAACAGATCTTTCTTTTCTTTCAGGGAAGTCCTGGTTTCCATGGAGCTCTGGGGGAAGCTGGCAGTGTGGGACCTCCGGTAGGTGTAACTGCTGCAGGGGGAGACAGATGCCTGCCTTTGCCGATGAGGAAGCATGCCTTCCACAAGGAGGGGGCTTGGTGCTGCAGGCTTGGCTTGTTTTCTTTTCTGAGATCTTTTCTTTTTTTTGTGCTCTCAGGGGTCACTTGGAAGACATGGCTTGCCAGGGTTTAAGGTCAGTATTTCTGGAGAGTTCTCTTTGTTCCACAAGTAAGACTGTGTTTATAGTTCTCGCTGAGGTCAAGGAGAGTGCTGATTGGCTGTTGAGATGACACGGGGCTCTATGGGAAATTACTGTGGAAGAAGGGAGTGTTCCAAATCCCCCTGCCACCCGGCTATATTTCATTTGGATTTAAAATAGTGCAGTAGAGAAGAGTTCTCATTTTTTGATAAAATGCCATTTCTGAGTGAAGGCTGGGGCTTCCGGAACAAGTGCACACCATAGGGTTGAAGGGAAAAGGTGGAGTTCATGGCATCACCAGAGGAAGCCCATGTGGTTTGATAGTGGGCTGGGGACTCTTCCCAGGAGGAATCTTATTTTACTAAGCTGTTATCTGGCCCCTGGGTGGTACACTACATGCTTGTCCAGATCTTCTCATGGAAATCCTCCCATAGATCCTGTTCCATATAGTCAGGAGAATGATCTACAATAGTCATACTTGTGGGTTGAAATGAACGAGTTATTAAGAACGTAGCAGGTCAAAGCAAAAGAATAAATAGCAAAAGATTCATAGACAGCAGATTGTCATCAGACTGGGTGCTCAGAACATCCAGCAGAAATCAACCAGGGAAGTGCCTTTCAGAAGCCTGATAGATTTCCAGATAGAGTCCTAGGCAGAGCTAAGTGTCCCCTCCAGAGAGGTGTCCAGTTAAGGAACAAATACCAACATATAGGGATGATACTGTCACATTCAACGTTCAACAACATCTGGCAGACACTGACAGGAGAAACTGAGGCATTGACCTAGAGTTCCTAACCAAGCTTCCCTCTTCATGGATGAGCTTCCCATGGCCAAACTCTGGACTCTGTTCTCTGTTGCAGGCACTTTTGTATCATGGGATAAACAGTAGTAACTTCTGCTGGGAACTGCTTTCTATCTGTTTCTAAGATACAATGTTTTACTCTTGGGGCATGTTGCTCTTTTCTTCTCTCCTCACAGAGTTGAGAGTGCACAGCCCAACCACAGACAAGAGGGCTGTCTTAGTCAGGGTTTCTGTTCCTTCACAAACATCATGACCAAGATGCAAGTTGGGGAGGAAAGGGTTTATTCAGCTTACTCTTCCATGCTGCTGCTCATCACCCAAGGAAGTCAGGACTTTAGCTCAAGCAGGGCAGGGAGCAGGAGCTGATGCAGAGGCCATGGTGGGATGTTACTTACTGGCTTGCTTCTCCTGGCTTGCTCAG
Source organism: Rhynchomys soricoides (assembly GCA_019843965.1). Lineage (NCBI taxonomy): Eukaryota > Metazoa > Chordata > Mammalia > Rodentia > Muridae > Rhynchomys > Rhynchomys soricoides. The sequence goes on along the minus strand of JADRCH010000097.1, from coordinate 9,815,762 downwards.
CCTGCTTTCTTATAGAACCCAAGACTACTAGCTCACAGATGGTACCACTCACAAGGGGCCCTCCCCCCTTGATCACTAATTGAGAAAATGCCTTACACCTGGATCTCATGGAGGCATTTTTCTCAACTGAAGCTCCTTTCTCTGTGATAACTCCAGCTTGTGTCAAGTTGACACACAAAACTAGCCAGTACAAGGGCCTTAGATGCCACCTTCACACAAACATGCTGAGGTCTAAAATGGGAGCATGGGCTTCTCTGAGAGTTCAAACTGTGCATGCCAGTTTGCCAATGCAATGTATGTTATAGTCCTCTCATCCTGTCAAGGATGGTAACTCTAAGGCTTGTCTGAATTTTTACAGAGTGAGTTCAAGGCCAGCCTGGGAAACAGTGTGACTCTGTTTCAAAATGAAATGTAAAAACTGGGCCTGGGTATAGCTCTGCCTTAGATCTCTTGCCCAGCAGACCAGCTTGGAAAAGAGAACGAAATTGCCAAAGATGCCACAGCAGACCGATTCAAATCTAATGTCTGAATCAACAACTATGATGCTCTTTGCAGATTTTGTACAAACTCAGCTTCATTACTGTAGGCTTCTCTGGAACTCAGCTCTGCAAGGCTCTGCTCTGCTCATGTATTTCAGAGGCGGGAGACGAGCTTAGCTCAGTGCTCAGTGTGCTGTTGTTGACACCTTACAATAGAGATGAAGACTTTGCTTTCTTACCCATTTACCACCTTCTCCTTCTGCTCCCTGGTCATCGTTTATTTTGTCCACTCTTGGTCAAAGTAACTGAGCACCCACAGCTTTGTAATTTCATTTTCGGGGAATAGAATCCCCCCTTTCCCTATTTGTTCTGTGTTCTCTGAGCCTGTTGTTAACTACACAGCTCCCTAATAGAAGCAATGGACCCCCAGTATAGTAGGTCAAGCGAGGATTACTTTTCTTTTACTCATTCCTCTTCATCCCTCCATCTTGATACCAAAACCCAGGCTTTTCACCCTCCAGGCTTCTGTACTGTTCCACTGAGACAGATCTTGCAGTAGAGTCTTTTCATTCTGGAACAGGAGTGAACTTGTGGGAGTTACAGGATGAAATTGGACGTGGTGTCTCCTTTTCATAGATTGTAATCATGCTGGGCCCTTAAAATGGCTTGCTTGTATTCCTGTTCAAGTTTTCAATCAATAGTTCCCCACCATAGATGAATTGATAAACAGAATGCAGTTCAGCTCTAAAGAAAAATAAAACCATGAAATTTGTAGAAAAATAGAGGGACTTAGAATGTATAGTATTGAGTGAAGTCACTAATCTCAGAGAGAAAAACCATGAGTATTCTCCCTAATATGTGGATCCTACGCATATGCACACAAATGCACATAAAGTATAACATATAGAGATGCACATAATCCTTTACATATACAAACAAATGCACATAAAGCTACAGTATAACACGTGGAAAGGAGAATAAGCAAGCATGGGGCGGTGTGAGGTGTAAGGCTCACCAAATCCAGGAATTCAAGAACAGCTTGGCCATCATTGCAGGAGCACATCCCCAACCTCAAGTGACTGCCACACGTGGCCATCATTCTGTTTTCCTGTGAAAGAAAAAGGTCCTTGACACTAGAGAGATGTGTCTAAAACGAGTGTCTATTGCTATGATAAATGCCACAACCAAATTAACACACGGAGGAAAAGCTTTATTTTGGCTTACAGTTTCACATCACATACTGTGGTGCACTGTGGGTGCACAGTTCATCCTGAGGGTCAGGGCAGGAACTGAGGCAGAGACCATGGAAGCATGCCGCTTACTGGCCTGCTCTCCCTAGGTGGTTCCCTTTGCTTTCTCATACACCGTGGGACCACTTGCCCAGAGTTGATACCGCCCACAGTGGCCTGAGCCCTCCTGCATCCATCACTAATCCTGAAAATGTCCCAGACTTGCCCACAGGCCAATCTGGTAGCAGCATTTTCTCTACTGAGGTTCTCTCTTCCCAAGTGACTCCAGCTTGTGTCAAGTTGACGCAAAACTGTGAGCATTGAGTCCATATATCTTAAAGAAAGGCCCAAAGGGCTGAAGAGATGGCTCAGTTACTGAAATGCTTGCTCTATAAATGTGGGCCTGGGCTTCCCGGCCAGCTAGCTTTTCTAATTGGTAAGATCCAGGTCCCAGTTAGAGACCCTGCCTCAAAAAGAAAAGGGGCAAAAAAAAAAAAAAAAAAAAAAGAAAAAAGAAAAAAAGAAAAGAAAAGATTAATGTAACAGCCCTTGAGGCAGATGATCCAAGACTGACCTCTGGCTTACACACACACGCACACGCACATGCACACGCACACGCACACTCACACACGCACACGTATATACACACGTGTACACGCACGTGCACACGTGCACACATACACTCCCACATGCACACACGCATAAACACGTACGCACATAGATACATGTCCCTGCACCCACAGGAACATATAACCCCACCCTGCAGAGGAGGGCTAGGCTTTTAGAGAGCAGTTTTTATATAAAATAGGAGGTTGGGTAATTTAAATATAAGATTTCTGCCCCTTCGCTGTCTGAGCTGCTGGAAAGAGTTGCGTGAAGACCGCTGAAAACTCGGAACGGCGGTAACAGTCAGTCCCTGCATTTTCTCAATCAAAGGGGAAACCCCTCAGATTTCTTCTCCAGCACAGATCCATTTCTGGGGAGGATGGAGTACAACTGGTCCAATCTTTTTTTCATGGCTTATCCTCTATGCTCTTAAAGGCCACCTTTCAGGGAAGGCTGTCTTCAGTAGAACCTCTGCTGTGTCTGGGAGATCACTACAGGTTTCTGTTTGTTTGTTTGTTTGTTTTTTCATTTCTGCAGGGTGTGCTCGGAAAAGCTGGTGAGCTGGGTTCCCGAGGAGAGCCTGGGTATCCAGGCCCACAGGTTGTATTCAGCACTGCATTTTAATCTAAGAGCATTTGCTTGAAACCTTTTCTTTTGTGTGACAGAAATCTGACTCAGAATGCCCTAAAGGAAGCTTCCTGGGCCTTACCAAAGCAAATTGCATAGCCCCTCTTTTTGGGAAGTCTAAACCACAATAGCAGGTATTGATCAGACTCCAGGCTACTAGCCTGTGTGTTAGCGTAATTCATTTAATCCACAGTTGGGGTGTTAAGTGGGTTTATTAGTTCATTTCACAGGAAGAAAATGGAGAGGAAGATGAAGAAGGTAAGCAAATTGGCCAAAGTTACACTGCTAGTGACAGAATAGCAGTTGGAACTTAAATGTCAGTGTTCTTAATGAATGCCTCTGGAACTATGATTCCAGTTGTTCCTAAATAGAATTTAATTCATTAAAATTGTATTTCATCAGCAAAGTGCTTGCTGGGTATCTGTTATGCACAGGACTCCCTCTTAATTGGGGTGCCTAGACAAGCAAGACAGGGGTCTAACCTCTGATGGCTTCAGTCCAGTGAGGGGTTGTAAACTCCCAAGTGACAAGTGGAAACTTGAATTTCAAAGCAGCTCTTTTGGAATCCTCAAAGGAGAAACCAAACCTACCATTTTATGGTTCTTCAAACTTTCTCTCTTAGAAAGCAAAGTTATTTCCAAGTTCCCAGCAATGGAAGGACTTTAAACTGACAAGAAACTTTACTCACATCAAGCTCTCTCCCCATCATTAAAAATCCAGTGAGTGTCAGTTGAGATTGGAGGAGCTGCTTGCTGATACCAGGTGACAAGGACACTTGAGAGAGAAAGAGTAATCAAAGTGTAATTAGAGTGTGTCTGCTTTATGGTAAAAAACGGCTTCAGGAGGAGATAAGGAAGAAGCTTGGTTTTCCCATTTTTTCTTTGATCGCTAGCTTATTTCAAATTCGGACCCCCGATATTGTCCTGTCCCTGTTCTGTCTTCTGTAGTTGCCAGATTCTGCTTTTTGAAAGGCCTGTACATCGTGCTGAGAGCCACAAGGGAGATAATCAATAAAAACTGTCCTTCCTTCTCACCTCTCCACTGGGTTGTGGGGGTGATGGTCTATTGAAACAGATGATCATCAATACCTCACCCGGGAGAGTAGAAACTCAGATCAATGCTTCTATTAGGAAAGCATCTCCCAGAAAAACCGGAGAAAAATTAAAGTGTCAAAATCAGTCAAGCAAAATAGACCAGAAGGAAAAATAAGGACCTTCCGCCCCCATCCCCAACAACAGAGATCGGGCCATTTAAATGCACCCCTGCTTCTTGGTAGGGTAACAGCTGAGATCTGGCTATAGGAAAAGGTTCATTTCTAATGAGAGGGGCACCACAGCTACTACTCTCAGCCCACTCTGTTGATTTCAAATTGGTTGGGTGTCTGAAGCTGTGAAAATCAACTTTATTGAACTTTAGGGCTTATCAGATCCTTCCGGAAAGATTCTAGGAACATAGATGTTGAGGACCTGGGTCCTCCATTGTAGATGGTTGAGTGTGAAGTGAGTATCCATGAGCGCTTCAGAGTATAGACACAAACCTGACTTGGTTTGGTAGATGGCACAGTGCTGGGTCTGAGAACCTGCATCCAGCAGGTATCTCAGGTGACTTTACACTTACATGGGATGTGAAGGGCTGTATAAAAATGGATTGACTTTCAGCGTCTCTTTTGGAACAGGGACCCAGAGGAAGGCAAGGACCACCAGGACTTTTCGGTCAAAAGGGGAATCCGGGTGCCCAGGTAGGTTTGTAAGACAAATAGCTACAGTTTAGCTGCTGATTAGAAATGACTGATTCTTGCCTTGAGGAGTCACAGGGTGAATCACTTGTTCTGGGTTCTGTGAGTGCCATAGACTTCCAGAACAGCTGGCTTGATGAAGTTGGCATTGGTATCAGCCATGTACCCCTTCATTCTGGGTACACAGTGAGCAATAAATTCTGGGTTTGAACCTCACAGACATGTACCACAGCTCCTGTTTACTTAGAGTGCAAGAATAAGCTCCTGCCCCATACAGGAGGCAAGCTTAAATTGACCATTCCAATTCAAGGCATGCTTGGCTGTGTAGATAAGACAACAGAGGTTTAGAGAGACCCAGTGACTATTTTATCAAGTAGAAAGTAGTCACGGGACCTCTGACTTGGGGCTTCCCAGGGTGTGTTCCACCGTTCATCTAATGTCTGTGGCCAGTGGAAAGGTCAGAGAGACTGAGGCATACGGTCAGGGTGGCTTTCTAAGGACAGGAGCATTTACCACAGCGTAAGACACTCGAGCAACAGGACTTGAGTCAGGTCTATGGTCTCCGTCCTGAGACTTAAAGCAGCAGCTTTGAGGACAGAACTATGGCCTAAGTCTTTCCCTGGGTAACACAAGCTAGCTTGCTGTTTTTAAAGCACATTTGTTTGTTTGTATGTTTACTGAGACAGGGTCTCACTATATCATTCTAGCTGGCCCACAGAGATCTGTCTGCCTCTGCCTCCCTAGTGCTGCAATTAAATGTGCATGTCACAAAGCCTGGCTAACCTGTTATTTAAAAAATTCTCCTTGAGATATTTTAAGTCTCATTTGAACATGTTTCCAGTTTAGAGCAGGTAAAAGCCCAGGCTTTAGTTTTCCTGATCTTTTGACCAGGTCCTTTTCCAGAGAGTGAACAGATAACCCTCCCCTCCTTACCCCTTTTTCTGAGAGAGTGTATAGATAAATCCCTTCACCTCTTTCTTAGTGTTCAGTAGATTTGATTCTTGCATAGTAGACTTTGTCCTTCCTCCCAGTCTCCCCCAGCATAGAGTTTAACTGTGTCTACTTTGCATTTAAATGAACCGGGTGGAGCATTAAAAGCTCACCTTCTATCTTCATGCCAATTCCCTTGTTCTGTATGAAGATACAAGGAAATGCTCTGTTTCTGTAGAAAACATCATAGAGGCCCCAGGAGATTCAGTGACTTGCCACCCAGACAGAAAGTGGTCAGACTGGCCTCTGATGTGGACCTTTAGGTGGTAATTCATGAGCACATTGATAATTCCAGACCATTTTGATCTTGACTAACAGTAGGATGATATCCAGTGAAGCCATTAGTAGCTGAGAATGTCATGGAGTAAAAGCTCACTTAACAGAATGAACTACCAACATTGTAGCTTAGCAAATACAGCACTGTAGAGAATCAATTGTTGACCCCTGTAGCTGCATGATGATTGATCATTGCTGGTACCCAGCATCACAAGACAATACTGTATCAAGTATGATTAGTCCAGGGAAAGGTCAAAATTTCAAAATTTGAAGTATGGGTTTTACCAAATGCTTATGATTTTCTTCTATTATAAAGTAAAACAAAACAAAACAAAAATCACTAATCAAATGACTACAAGTCAGGGGCCATCTGTAGTAAGAGAGTCATGATTTCATTGTAGGGGAATCCTGGACCTCCAGGGCCAAAAGGCTCAAAAGGACCAGATGGACCCAGAGGACTGAAGGTGAGTATCAGGAAACACTCTTGCTTATGTTACTCTTGGTTACTCTATGTGTGTTATTCTTGGTTACTCTATGTGTATTATTCTTGGATACTCTACATGTGTTACTCTTGGTTACTCTATGTGTGTTACTCTTGAATACTCTACATGTGTCACTCTTGGTTATGACTTTAGAAGGCCTTTGGGCTTTCTTAGGCAAATCTTTCCCTGCCATGTGATCATTTCCAGCATGTTCCTGATATTGTTGATGAAGTTATGGATTGGCTTTTAGTTTATAACTAGAGAGATGTATACAAAGAAGGAAATTATAAAAACTGACCTGTGGAGGCTGATAAAAGTGGCTCACATTTATCAGGAGGCAAAGGTGTACTGACAGAGAACAAACATGGGCTCACTGTAAGCATGTGTACTCATCAATACAAAGACTGCTAGTGTATTTATAATTAGCTTTATTTAATGCCCACACATATAAATACACATGATTTTTAAGTCTAGTTTCTGAGTCTGAGAGGAATCATGCAGTATTTGTAAGAGTGGCTTTTCACCCTTAACTATTTGGTAATATAATGAGTTATAGTTGCACCCATTTTTCCTACAATATTGTGATTTAATTTTATTTTACAGCTGTATCAAATTTCACTGTGTATTTTTACTCCATTTCCAGTACAAGCTTTAACAAGCCTGGTAAAGGAAACAGGTTTTGGAAAGGCTCACCAAATAATCTCTATGAAAATGGAATAGATTAAGAAACTCATGGGAGAAAATTAATTTCATCTCTCTTCTCTATTAAAAGGGAGAACTTGGTCCCACAGGAGAAAGAGGTCCTCGGGGTCAGCAAGGGCCAAGAGGGCAGCCTGTAAGTATCATTTCTCTATTTTGAATTCCTGATTGAATACCTTATCTTTTTCTTGTTTATGTGTTCTTGTTGCACATAAAACATAATGTGCTCAATGATTTACCCTTGGGCTTACTAATATGACATGGTGGCTTGAGCTGTTGAGAATTTAGCCAAAGGTTCATAAGTTTGACATAAATAAAGGATCCAAAAATGTTTTGGATTTCTTTTGCCTTCTCCTTGTTGAAGAGTGACGTGTCTGTGGGCCTCTTCTATTTGATAAGGAAGTTTCTCAACTATTTGAGTCTTTTGGGAATCAATGAGGTGCTCAGATAAACTAAAAACAAAACAAAACTTTGTGAGTCTGTGTCTGTATGTGTGCATTTGTGTGCACATGAGTGGGTGCATATGTGTGTGTACATTGTACTTTTTGTGTGTGTGAGCATGCTCACACCTTGGCATGTACGTAAAGGTCAACCTTGGGTGGTGGTCTTCATTTTTGACCTTTAGAATAAGATATATTTTATATGTATAGGTGTTTTGTCTGTATGTATTTCCATATACCACATGTTTGCCTTGTGCCTGTGGGGGCCAGAAGAGTGTTGGATCCCCTGGAACTGGAGTTTAGATGATTGTAAGCCTCCATGTGGATTCTGTGGATTGAATCCAGATCCTCTCTGCAAGAGCAGCCAGTGCTCTTAACCTCCAAGCCATGTCTCCAGCCCCCAGCCTTGTTTGAGGCAGGATCTCCTTGGTTTTATATCTGTGTGAGGCAGCCCAGATAGCCATGAGCTCCACTTCCCTCTGGGAGCACTGAGATTGAAGATTGTGCTACCATATCTGGCTTTACATGAGTTTTAGGGATTTAAACACAGGTCCTCACACCTGTTTGGCAGGGGCTTTACCCACTGAGCCACCTTCCCCAGCACACAGACCCATTTTTGTAGATACCAAATAAGAATACTTAGCTAGAATCAGCTTTTCAGAGTATGAGTTTAATTATCTAGAGCCTAGGAATAACTTTGGAGACCAACAGTCATGAATGATTTCTTCCTACAGATGAAACGTTCAAAGGCAGTGGTCTTGGTTTTTCCTTATTCACTGATCCGAATGTAGGGGAAATTCGTTATTTTATATGACAATTTTTCAGCTCACTGCTTCTTTGCAGTTCAATTTTTCATAAGAGCAGAGCTGTCTTCTGAAGATCTCTTTCACCAACAGTTAGGAGGGGCCTATAAAGGTGCTCCCTCCCCCATTCTGCATTGAAATTGCATTTGTTGGAAAGAGAGAAACCTAAGCAGACCCAGGAAACTTAAATTAAAATGTACAAGGAGAGAGAGCAGAACTGGGTGATGTGAAACAGAGTGTGAGGCAGACAGTACCCTGTGCCCATCCTCCGAAAAGGTAGGTGGGAAAATGGTGAAATTAAAAATTTGTTTGATTTCATTCAGTTCTCTTTGGTTGAAATAGCATAGAGCTTATGCCCCTTTAACACCCTCACCTATCTATCTGTCTGTCTATTTGTCTATCTATCCATCCATCAATTTATATATCTATTAATCATCTATATATTCATCTATGTATCTATCAATCATGTATGTATGTATCTATGTATCTGTTTATCTATCAATCATCTATCTATCTACCTATCTATCCATCCATCCATCCTCTCCCTCCCTCCATGCTCCCCCTCTCTGAAAGCTAGGGAAGGATATCCTTCTCAGAGGTGGCATTTCAGGACTACACACATCTCTAATCCCAGAGCTTTCACAAGTTTCTAAGCCCAGGCCTTGGTCTGTCCCTGGGGCTGCAGGCACAGATGCTCTGTGAGTCTTCAGGAGGGAGAAGGCTGACAGCCAGTGAATAGCACTTTCCTTCCCACAGGATTCTTTACAATACACTTATGATCTAGGTGTACAGGTGTTCAGACCTCTTACAGTGTACCAGTGCATGCACCTTTGTGTGCATGTATGTGTTGAGACAGGGGCTCACTGTCTCACTGGTCTCACTGAGCTCTGACTGGCTCAGACTCTCAGTCCTCCTGTTTGGGCTTTCTGAAGACTGGAAGGAATATGAACTCGTTCACCAGATGATGAGCATACCTGTGCACATTGTTAGTATTCTTCCCAGCAGCCATGTGAGCGACACTGTCGTGGGCTTTTAAGGTTTTAAGCCCCATTCCCTCCAATGTCGTGTTTATCCCCTGGGTATTGTCATCAGCCACGAGTTGGTCTGGCTGAATCTACAGTCAATTCATCTTGTGTTATTTTCTTAGGGTCTTTTTGGTCCAGACGGCCACGGACATCATGGAAGAAAAGGCAGGAAGGTGAGCTTCTGATGAGAGTATTCCAATACCAAATCACAGTTTTGAGTTTTACTAGACCTCAGTGACTTTTGAAGAGGTATGTCAGGAATATTTTTTTCTTATGATATGTCATAGCTTGGCAGAGTTCTCTCCCCGAGAAGTAAGTGGCTGGTCTCCTCCCTCACTTCTCTACCTTTCTCCTTTCACATGCATTCTCTACACTGGCAGGCTCCCAAGGATAGATTCAACCAGCTGCAGGTTAAGACATCTGAGAAAAATTTGCATTGCCCAACATCTATGAACTCAGTGTTTCCCCTGAATAGCCCAAGGCAATGTCTGTTTCATAGCATCTGTAGTTGTAGGTATTCTGTGTCATCTGGAGACCGAACTCTCGTAGGGGTATGCGTATGTCACATGTATGTGCTTGGGTGGCACCATATTACATCAGGGCATTGACTGTGCTCAGATTTCAGTACCTCTGGGGATACTGGAAGCAATCTTCTGAAGATATTGAGGGGCAGCTGTAATTCTTTATTTCTTTTAAAAATACATAATATTTTAACTTTTTCTTCGAGAATTTCGTATTCTGGTTTTATTCTTCCCATTTCCCCACTCCAGCTCCTTGAAGATCTCCTTCTAACATTGTCTCC